>PVKB01004430.1:0-145411 GCA_004027205.1 Ctenodactylus gundi | reverse complement strand
AAGGAATACTGTCCTACACTTTTTAAAATGATGATGACTTAGAAACACTGACTTTTCTTTGTAGCAATGAAATATAAATCTTGCAAATAAACATAATCATCACTAATAAGGAAGAGAATTAACTTGTGGACTCAATCTCTTACATAAAGAAGGAGATATTTACTTAAGTAAGAATTTTAGTCCAGGAAACATGTAGAAGCATAATAAATCAAAACTAAGAATATTACTTACCCAAAAAGAGTGACTAGAACTTGACTCCACACCGTACTGTATTCAAAAGGCAGAATAAATACAATTATTTTATGAAGTCATTAATTTTTAGTTGCTGCTTCCTAATCATAAATTGTCAGATTCTTGACTTCATTTGCATAAGTAAGCAGGGTTAATATACAGTCCTTATGCATTTAAGTCTTGTTTAAAAAATAAAAGTTTTAAGTTCTAATTGTGAAATTGAAATTGCTAAAAAAACAACTTAGAGAATACTAAAATTATGATCATATAATTGAGCCCTTTCAGAAAAAAATAGACAGTATAAGTCATTTTTGTAATTAAAATTCTAAGTTGGTGCTAAAGCAGTAGTTGAATGTCAGAGTACTAATCTAAGACTAGAAAAAATTAAGTTATAGTCATATTTTTCACTTATATGATTTTTTTATTTTAACAAGAATAAATTGTATTATGACAAGTAATACAATAGCACAGAACAAGTGATATGGACAACACTGTAGATGCTTTCACTTGGTGACAGATTTGTCCTTTGGAAGTGGATGCTCCTTCAACTTACTTAAATGATAACATGTATTCATAAATAAACAAATGCACTTCAAATAATAATTTTCAAAGGAGAATTTTACTTTCTAAGTAAAAAATATGTAGTGTGAGCAGTATCACACTACACAAGATCAACAAAGAGAAATATTAACAAACCATAATCCTAAAATATAATATTCTATGTCACACAAGCCAACAAAATGAATATTAATAGCCAAACACTTCAGACATTTTCCATTGCTTCCAATCTTTACTTAACTTTGCTGGTTTAAAAAAAATTAATTAATTTCCATGGCAAGTAGTTTCATAAGGCATGCACCCAAACTAATTAAGCTTGTTTTCTTAGGGATTTATGACTTATGGTTGATTGACTCTGTAACTGAGTTACATACTAATCTTCCAAGGTGAGAATTTCTCATGTGTTTTGCTTTTTCAACATTCCTTGTACCATATAATACCTTTAGGAATACACTTATGGAAACTGCTCTTTGATAATACCTTAGACTTAATCACCAGACTGAAGCTTTTAATAATAGAAATGGCTCCTGAGAGCTTTATTAGGAGGATAAGCATAATTCACAGGGGAAAAAAATGCCATTTGATTTATACTATTGAAATGTAGGCAGTCTGACTATCTATAATCACTAAGTGTTTGGAAGCTAATGAATGAACTGCAATACAAACCTTCCTGGATCTTTATCATGGCATAGAAGGTGTTTAATAATTGAAAAAGAAGGAATAATAAATGCCTGTAGCTACTGAAAACAAATATTATAAATTGAATCATGTCCACTATATGTAGATGTTACAAAATGTTTTTGACCTGTACCAATGATTTGGTGGAACAATTGTATAAAAAAAATTTATAATAAAAGTATCCCAACTTAAGAAAACAGGTTTATATTACAAAAATGAACTAAATTAAAGATGAGTGGAAAGATTACATTTTAGGTTATGTTCTACACATCAGTTTCCTTTAGTAGCCTTGTTATTAAATTCTGATTTTTGTGGTCCCTAGTGAAATGCCAGCCTTTTCTCATTTTAATCACTGATTAGAAACTCCACTTAGAATGAGTAGCTTGTAGTTCTATAGTTCTTTATGTATGCTATTTATTTGATTTACCTTATTATTAAGTTCTTCACCCAAGCCTAGCTGTCATGAGGCCTGTCCTGCATGCTCCTGAATGCCTGTGACTTTGCAGAGTCCCTGTGCTCGTGTCCACACATATTTGCATTATTTCTCCCAGTACTCATCAAAAATACCACCATCATTCCCACCACATTAAAAGGAGAGCATGGCCTGCTCCATTTAGATGCGCTCATTAGGGGCAAGGACAATTTCCGTGACCTCAGCTACAAAAACTACCCCAGTAATCAATCTTTTGGATTCAATTCAAAGATCCATAGGCAAACTTACTTCTCAACTGTGTAAAACAGACAAAATCCAATTTAGGTGTCAAGAAAGTATGTGTCTCTCTCCAGTACTTTCAAATTATTCCAGACAAGCTCGGGACAAACAATATTGACTCAAAAAATGCAAATGCAAAATTAATTTCACTTTTTGATATTGTAAATTATGGATTTTACAGACATGTGTGTCTCTAAGAAGCAAAATAGAGAGGTTTGTGAGATTAGTTCCCCTGGAGAATAAATAGATTAAAGGTTTCTACTGTTTTAGCTTCTGGATTAATGTGGAAGAGAGTGTCTAAAAGGAAGCCTAGCTTAGCCCCCCCTCAACAATCAAGCACTGAGCACATATGCATGCATCAAGAGCCCACAGGAGGAGTGCACGCACAGGATTGTATACACACATGCACACACACAAACACCACACACATATACATGCACTTGGGGGTAATCATGTGCTGTATGCAAAAATAGGGATAAAGTATACACAACATAAGATTATCCTTTGTAACTATTCTTAAATGTAATCATTGCTTTGATTGACATTATGCCCATAATCTCAGTTATTTGTGTTTATAAGTCTTTGACTCAGAGGTAGCCAAGTAGCCATATAATCTCCTCGACCTAAATTGCCCTGCCCATCTTTTTTTTTTTTTTTTTTTTTTTGCCATTGCATGAAAACACAAGCGCTGAATGGTCAAGCAAGCTCACACAGATCACAATCCTAACCAACACAAAAATGCACTAATAATTAGGAAAAGATGCAGTTAAGACAGCCGGCAAAAATGCAGCATCAAGACAGATGGTTTCTTGTAGAAAGATATTCACACAATGAGTCTGGTTCAAAACATCCTTCCTTCTACCCTGGGAAATATCTGATTTCAAAGCAACAGATGAGATCTAAGGAGGTGAATATCATCACAACCTAGAGGAAAAGAAAACTGCTCGGATCTGGGCTTCTTGGTGTTTATAATTCACCATCCATTGTAGGTGAAAAATGAGTAACTTTCTTCCTTTGACCAACTACATAGTAACAGCTGGAATTCTATGCTAAGCAACCTAGGAAACATATTACACACATTCCCAGAACAGGGATATGACCCTTGGGTAGAGCTCTTGCCTAGCATGTGCAGGACCCTGGTCTCCAGCCTCAGCACAGGAAAAAAAAAAAAAAAGTCTCAATAAAGACTTCTAGGCTATAACCATGGTAGCTAACACAGCAGTGTTTTCAAGAGGTCTACTAGAGATAAACATTGCCTCTCCCACTCCTGAGAAGCAGGAAACGGTCTCCATGACTGCCGACTGCATTTCTCTTCTCATACTACCACACACTCAAACTGTGGCATCCAGTCCTCCGAGTTCAAACTTCATCTCCCCTGTGTATTAGCAGTGTGACTGGGAAAGTAACATCATTTCTGAAAGACGATGTATCCATCATTTGTGAAGTGACATTCATATTCCCAACAGTCCCCAGTTACATATGAATAATTGAGACAGTTTTGTAAGATTAACAGTTACATTTTGACAGATACATGGACAAAGTGTAATTCTCTAGATACATTAGTAGTTCTATGCTTTTTTCTTCTTAATTTTTATTGTGATTGGTACTTGGAATCGAGCACAAAACCATTGTACTGACCTGCATCCCGCCAGTCCATTTTTGATTTTTGATTCTGAGACAGGATCTGGCCAAGTTGCTAAGTTTCCCAGGTTGGGTTCAAACTTTTGAGCCCCCTGTTTTTGCCACATAGAGTACTAGAATTAGGTCCTTAACCATTTGGTTGGTAGTTTGGTTGGTTGGTTGGTTGCTTGTTGCAGATATATCCTCATCTCCTAGAACAATAACTGTTATAATTAGACATTCCTTAAATTCTCCCACTTGTATGAGTAAGTGAAGGAAGGAAGGAAGGAGTATAGAATAGAGACCATGCTCCACTCCCTACTCTGTGTTATTCAAAAAGAATATCTATCATGAAGTTAAATATCTTACATGTACGCATATCTTACGCTTGCTGGGACACAAATCCAGACGCCCGTATCTTTATTTCAGTTCGCAATTCAAAGATCTCAGTCTACCAATGGCAAAAAAGTTATGGCAGAGGACCTCTCCAGAAAAAAGCTTTCACGACCTCATAACACAAGAAGCAGTAGGCGAAAGACAGAGCTAGTTAGGGACATATACCCTTACAGGTCATGCTCCTAGGGACCCATCCCTCCAACCAGGCCCCGCCTCCTCACAGCAATAGAAAGCAATGGATTAATTGACTTGATTCAGTTGACCTTGATAATCTACTCACCTTCCAATTACACGAGGATTTGGAAAACAATTTTAGATTCAAATTGTAACATTGTACTATATAAGCCTATAGCAAAAAGCATTTTACTTCACATCATAATGAGATAATATTTTTCAGCTTGGTTTTCATTTATTAAATTTGTAAGAATTTTGTAGACATGATGATTAAGTATTATAAGTATAAATATTATAGTGTATATCATCAGCATACACACACTCTATAAGAAACATACTCTATATTAAAGTGAATTTTTTTAATATTTCACTACATATATGTTATATTCTACTTAGATTTTCTATAAGGATAAAAAATGCACTTATGAACTTCATTTTATCTATATCTCTGGTCACATGTATTAACAGTTTTCTAAGATCTATAATAAAACAGTAGAATTAATGGACACAAAGGACCCATTCTCATTTCTACTGTGTAATACAAAAATTGTCTTCTAAGTTGCTATGAAAAATGCAGTTTAAGAGGTGATACATGTAAGTTTTCTCACACCATCATATAGTTGCCACCACTTGCTGTCATTAGACATTTTTTTTTTTGAAACAAGGTCTCACTCGGTAGCCCAGGCTGGTCCTGAGCTCGCTATGGACCCCAGGCTAGCCTAGAACTCATGGCAATCCTCCTGCCTCAGCTTTACCAGTGCTGGGATGAGAGGACTGTTCCACCATGCCCAGCTTATTAGACTTTTAACATGTTTGGCAATCTGAGAGGAGAAATATATTTATTATATTCTATTATTTTGCATCTGATTTGTTATCAGAAAATTCAAGTGACTGCATAATTGTCAAGAGTCAGGCCATCAGAGCTTCTTTTACTTGTGTATTATCTGTTCACATTATTTGTCGTATTTTCTGCCAGATTTGTTATCTATTCCTCACTGATTTGCGTGTGTATTGCTGAATTCTGAACATTAAACCTTTTGTTATCATTGTATGTCTTGTAAATACTTTTCCCTTTTCAGTTCATTTCTAGCTTTATGTTACCTTTATTTCATAGATCTTTTAAATTTAGTGTAGCATATATTTCAAATGACATGTTAAAGAAAACCTTCGTTATTCCAATGACATATAGGTATGACCCTATAAAGCTACAGCAGAAACAGATTTTTTAATGCTACTTTAATTCTTCACTATCAGAGGATCACAACTGTTTTTTTTTCTTACATTAATTCCCATTTATCCAGCTACTGTTCAAGTTCGATAGACCTCTTACCTAATCACTGACCTTTTGGATTTGTTTCAAAAAGCTAATTCACACTTTTCCTTTACTGTTGCTTACAATTTTTGTTAACTCATAAGGTTTTTTTTTTGTTTACAATAAATACTTTAACCTTTTCCTATAACTTCTATTTCTGACATTGTATCCATAATGTTATGTAATATGGATTGTGTATATATTGTATTTAAATATGTCAAATTTAAATTTTGAATGTAATCAATTTTTTTCTTTCATCATCATATGACATATGAATTTTCAGTCTTGTTTGGAAAGTTTTTCCTACTGCTATATTTTGTACACTATTAGTTGTAATTATTAATGTTTACTTTTTGCATTGATATTTATTGCTTTATCTGCAGGCTTTCATTCTTATATGGTGAGTCAACATTATTTTTTTTCCTGCATGGATTACCACTGTGTAAGTGTAATTTGTTAAGCCCCACATTGTTTTTCTAATTACTTTTGTGAGACAGTAACTTCTACTGTAATGTGTAGGGGTACAGTGTTTACAGGCTCGCCAGTTAAACGAGCAGTTTTTAACCATGGTCATTCACTCTGCCCTATTCCCACTTGCCCGTGAGGCTATTTGGAAGTGTCTTTAGACAGCCTTATCTATTACATCCCACAGGGTGCTCCTGGCATCTGGTGGGGAGAGTTATAGATGCTGTCACATAACCTACGATGCTCACGGCATCTTCTTTCCACATTCCCCCAAGATTTATGCAGCCTTTTAGATGAGCCTTGCAAAGACTGAGAAACACTGTGCTAGACTCTGTGCTCTCTGATTGACCCTGCATTGACTTTCTTGCAACCGAGCTTTCACTTATGATGAAATACAGTAAATGTCAAATATTTAGACTTTAGTTATCATACTTGTTAACAGTTAAGTGCCTCAATAATGAGCTATAGCCACGACTGGTGCCAATTGAGTACACAAATATCCTCAGAGAAACTATGTGAGAAATGTGCACAAGAGAATGGTCCGTGGCACAGACCTGGTAGTCTCTGCCCTGAGTTGGTCCATGGAAGATTCAACTCTATTTTTTGAAGCCAAATGTGCACGTTGGGGTGGATGAGCCGGCAAGTTGAGTCTTGTAAGCTGTGACTTCTCCTACCGTGGTCGTTGATTCACTGAACTCTGTTGCCTGCTATATCCTAAATACAGCTGAGTAAATTGGGAACATAGTGAGACTGTAAGTATTCATCAGTGCTAAACAAAGAAGCAACTGGTCAGTTCGGTAGACTTGGCCAGTTCGTAATTATTTCTAATTCTCTCATTCGCAATGCTGATCCATTGTCCCTTCACAAAACCTCAAAAGTGACTGATTTGTTTTGATTTTGTCAAGTGTTCAAACAATATGTCTAGAATCCTGACTTACATTTCACAGCTTCACTATTTTACTTGTTATTCTCTTCCATTTCTTCTTTATTGGAATCTGAAGCGTATTTTACCAATTTTTACAAAGCAGAAAAAAATAGATTCAGCTAAGATCGCTGTATTTTATACATCTTCTGTATTGATATAAATGAATTTTTGATATTCAGCTTCTACGTCAAGAATAGAGTTTATTTTCATTAGAATGAAGCGCTAATAAAGCTAAGGTACTACATTTACTTTGTAAGCAAGTCTGTGAGACTAATATGAAGAAGGAGGAACTGTTAGGTAAGTCCCAAATCCAACATTTTAAAAGTGCATTGTCTGTTACATTATTCTATACGCAGGCATTGGAGGTTTCCATATCATGAAAAGTCATGTTATTATCAGAAAAAAGATTCTGAAAGATTTTTTCTTCTTAAATTGTAATGTTTAGAGTAACTTCCTGATAGAAAATTATTAGTATATTTTGGCCAACTTTCTCACAAATGTGTTTTTTTTGTTTATATATTTAATATGTATATCTATTAAGTACTTTTATTTAATTATATATAGGATAAAACTCCTTGAATTGTTTTAAAAATTGAAGATTTAAAACGCTAAACACACTAAGTAACTGGGGCCTAATTGAGTATAAGTATGAGCCACAAATATTTTCAATGGCTTCAAAATTAGCCAGAAATTTCTCACTTCCTAAATTGAAGGCTATGATATACAAGTGCCAGGCAAGCTAAGAAACTAGGTAGCTTACAGTAAACTTTCAATTACTCACTGGCTTCTCGTACTTGTGCACAAATAAATAGTCCACTGATGGAAAATATCACAATTATTCAAAATTGAAGTCATAGTTGGAAAAAAGAGCTAAAACTTAAGATTCTAACTGATTACTAATCTGTTACTAAGATTACTAATGTAAACTTATTACAATTTCAATGACATTCAAAGCCTGAAAAACACTCAGGGAATTGATGAAAAAAATGCAGTCTGAGGAACATTCTAGAATCAGGTCAAAAATCATCCTAAATACTTCCAATTCAGGTAGTATCAGAAAACATTTTGAGAACCACTGCACAAAATTATCAAAACGCACTGATTCAGAGACACTAATAGTAACATATTAAATTTTCTCCTTGTTAATAAAAATATTTCTCATTTCATTATGTTTATACTTCTTTAATACATTTTCTGTGAACTACACATTGGCTTCTGATTTTATAAATTGACAATCTATCCATAGAAATTCTCTTTAACCATGATACTCAAATAGGTAAAACACATCTGACTTCATATAAATTGAGGTAACAGATAATGATTTATTCTTTAAAAATTACTGGGAGAAAAGGCAGATCTTTTAACTACTTAGGTGTGTATGTATATGTGGTACCAATCCTTCCTCTGTAGGAAACTCCTTAAATCGTGTATATTGCTATTATTGATGAGTATATTTTATATGTGTGCTTAAAATATATGCAGGTAAAATATTAAAATCACCCTATGTCATAAAGAAAACTAAATTTTTTATCTTTATTTCAGACATAGACTTATGCATCTTGACAATTGAAGATTCCATAATCATTCAATTTGGGCCACTAATTTACTAATTTCTATGGTGGCCAGAATCATATATGATGAAATTTATATATATATGCATATACATATATATATATATATATATGTATATATATCATATATATATGTCACTCTCAAAAAAGAAAGTGCTTTATTTATTCTTTAAATTCTCAATTGAATTAAATTAAATGATACAAGAGAATATTAAAATCATATATCTTAATAAGAACCACATGTAGTGTTTCATAATGAATATATTGTGTTATTTTTCAATTAATATATATATATATATATGTGTGTGTGTGTGTGTGTGTGTGTGTGTGTGTGTGTGTGTGTGTTTATTTCTTCTTGGTAAGAACTTTCAAACTTCTTTCTTCTGAATTTTTAAAATACATTTTCTGGTATTGCTATTGCTATTTCTAGTGTAATAAAATACAACATTACATAAGAACTTCTTGCACCTAACTATAAATTTGTATCCTTCAATCCACCTTTCTCCATCCTGTAGAACCACTCTTCTACTCTGAACTTCTATGAGGTCTGAATTTTTTAGATTGCACATAAGAATGAGATAATAGAATACATATCTTCCTTCACTTTACATAAAGTTCATTTAACATAAAGATTTCCATAAAGATATTGTTGCAAATGACAGGATTTCATTCATTTTAATATCTGAATAGGTCTCCATTGTATACATGTACTCTACCCACTTATTGATGAAGAATTACACTGTCCATTTCTTGGTCATTTTTAATAGTACTGCAATGAATTGGAGCTTGCTGATGTTTCAGTATGTTGACTTAATTCACTTTGAGCATACAGCCAATATCTGGATTTGCTTTTGATACACGTGTATGCAAAGCACCGTGATTGTAGGCATGAACATAACAATCTTAATCATACAGCAAACATGATACCTCTCCAAGCAAGTTGCTCTCAACATGACTCTCCTGGGAACAATAGATATAGATATAGATATAGATATATGGTATGGACACATATATTTGTGATCTCGCATACCCCATTTTAGTCAAATCCTTTCTCATCCACAGTAGCTCAGTAACCTTGGTCTCATAATCTACCATCCTCCAGGAAACCAACAACCTGCTAGACGGATTTCTCTTCTCACTCTGTGCCCATAACACTTGGGTGGTATTAACCTGAAAATACAAGGCATCTGGTCCTTACTTCAGGTCCATGTGATGAAGATCCTCCCTCCTTTCTCTTAAATAAGACATCTCAATGGGTTAGTGACTTAGCAGCCCTCATTCACACATAACTGTGGTGTGATGCTTCTAGTGACTTTTAATTTAAGGGGATGTTATGACCCCACATAGCCGTGAAAGCATGATCTCAGTCAATTTACTTGTAGCTGGAATTAACTTATATTTCTGCAAAAGCACACATACAACCAGAGGATTAGGGTGTGTGGTATTTCTATATTTGACTTCTTGGGGAACCTCTGTGCAGTTTTCCTCAATCAGTGTACTGATTCATAGACCCACCCAAGGTGCAGGGTTTCTTTTTCTTCATCTCCACCAAAACATGAGAAATTTAGTCTTTTTGATAACAGTGATTCCTACTGAAGTGAAGTACTGTCTTTTTGTGGTTTTAATTGTATCACCTAATGGGCCTGTAAAGACATGAAAAAAGTAATATTTGGGGGAACCAATACATTTATATAATCATATTTTTCTATATTCAAAGATTTTTGCAAACTGTGATCCATTATTCACAAAATAATAACATCAGAGTTAGAATCTATGTAGTACAGGGGAAGACCCATTTCACTCTTTGAGAGTTGCAGTAGCTGAAGCTTTACTGAGCATAAGTAAAAAGATGCCCACCCTCATTGCCCTCCCGTTTTAGACTCAGTGTAAGACCTCACTCTCCACAAAATCAACAAAGAACTGGGAAGAGTTTTCCAAACAACTCCTATACTAGTCAGATAAACATGAAAAACTAACACACAAAAACTTCCCATTAAAGTAGGAGTCACCCTTTTAATTCCCCATTAAAACATAGATGATGTTTTAAAAAGAAAAATAAGACATAACAAACACGAAGTTGAGTGGAACGCACAAAAATTTCATCAGATTCTAGAGGTTAGTTTCACTTTTGCAATATCCATGAAACTGAAATGAGAATATCAATAATTCACAGTCTTTGTCACATAAAAGAAAAATGAAGGACTCCTAACAGATCTTTTACTCTTTTCAATGTTTTACCCCTGGTGAGCTCAGGAGTCTGTGCCAAGGGGAAAAAAAAAAAAAACGGGCATCTGTCCCGTTGTATGGATATCGCCTTTCATATGGCTAAACTATGAGGTCCATCTAAGAGTACAGTTCATTCTATTTTTTTTTTTGGCTGGGACTTTTGTTCCTGGAAAATAACATATTAGCAAGCAGATGGCATGAGTGATGGCACATCATGACACTGATAATGCATCTAATGCCAAAGCCACTTGTCCCCAGACTGACTTCGCCTAGGAATCTCAGAACAAGGTATATTCAAATGAAGACAAAGGCAAAATGTGAGAAACAAAATGATATAATATATCCAAAATAGTAAGTATGAAGCAAATAATGATAAAACATACTATTACTAATAAAAACACCAGCAAATCAAAATTCTACAATTTTGACAAATCTAAAAGTTTATGACTAATATACTGGTAGGAAACATTTGTTAAATTCATGGAGGCCAAAAGTCAGAGTCTTCATGGCCTAGACTAAGTGGATTTTTTTAAAAAGCATAAATAATCCAGAAACAAACAAATAAATAAGACTCTGTACCTAAAATTCACCTATCTAGAAATACAATGTGGCTAAGAGAAGTTATTAATAAAATTTTAAAGATTAAAATATTAAAAATTGTCAAGGACTGATAAGACACTTGTCTTAGTTACTTCTTCTTTGCTGAGACACAATACCTGACTCCCACAACTTCAGAAACGAGAGATTTAATTTAGCTTACCATTCAGAGATCTCAGTCCCTACATAGTCATCTGGCGATGGTGATGATGATGTAGCTGCCTGTCAGAGGAAAGGTGCTTGTGGCTTTGCAGCAGGAAGCAGAGAAACTAGGGAGAAGCCAGGGCAAGAACTGACCCTCCCAGGCCACATCCTGAGTGATGCACTCCTCTCCACCCATCAGCACCTCTTAACAGCGAGTGAAGTCAATAGATGAATTAATCTACATACTCCACTTAACCCCCACAATCCAATCATCTTCCAGGTATATAAGGTTTTGGGTGACATTCCAGACTCAAACTGTAACAGTACCACAATTCATTTCATGAATTAGTGAAAACAAGTTATAATAAATCTAAAAAATTAGTGAGAACAAATTACTGATGAAAATATTATTAAAGTTAGTAAAAAAAAGAATTATAAGAACAATGCTGACTTCAGAAAAAACTTTGTAATGATTCCTTTTATATACTTCTATTGAAAGCATTTATATAAACTGTAACATTAATAAATCATAACTTCTGTAATTATTTGGTCTTTGACTCGGAAAATCTTTTTCTTGAAATTCATCCCAGAAGTGATATCAAAGAAGAAAACATGTCCATTAAAATATTATTTATTAAAGCATGATTTATAGAAAGATAATATTAGAAACCAATTTTAAAAACACTGGAAGGTCATTTAGTAAATTAAGTAAATTTAAGTAGATTAGTAAATTTAAGTAAATTATTACTTAAAAGTTTAAAAATAAATAATAAAATATGCAAGTTTTACTTATAACTTAACTTTAAATAATGCATTCATTAACTATGTAAAAAGAAACTTGATAGAAACAAAGTGACAATGTAGCATACCACTATGTTGTCATCATCTCTGGATTTCTAACAACCTCTGTGGGTCACCACAACTCACTACAGAAGTCCAAGCTGTGACTGTCTCGTGAACCCAAGACATCTGCCACCCTAGTGATGCACATGGTGGTGATTCCTTTATGGAACCCTGCTTGCACAAACAAAATCCATTTTCCAAAGATTGCAAACTGTATGCTGCACAAAGCCCTTCATGACTCGCTTTCTATTTCTAGCATCTACCACTTACCATCACATCATGGGAAATGCCATTTCTTTGAGTAATGTTTCCTAAAATGCTAAGAAATGTGAGTACGATATCAGACTTTCTCAGGTTGGGACCTAGAACTTTGTGTTCTGAACAAGCTAATGACTGATGCTTCTAGATGGCCAAGGAGACTCAGCTTCACAAAGCCTGAAGCCCATTTCTTTTCAAGATAAGCCTTTCTTTCTTTCTTTCTTTCTTTCTTTCTTTCTTTCTTTCTTTCTTTCTTTTTTCTTTCTTTCTTGCTTTCTTTCTTTCTTTTATTCCTTTCTAATGAGCATATACTTTAGAATGCTTCTCACTGTATCAATGCGTGCTTTCTCTGCCCTTTGCAAATGCTTGTAAATTTTTCCCAGGTTCTAACATCTTCACAATCCAGGAATTATTTTCTTAAAAATCCGATAATTCAGAAATAGACAACAGTAGAGAGGAGTTGTGCTGCTGCCCAGTATCAGTGGTGACAGGGGAGGAGCATAACTTCCATTGGGACAGTTTACTCCAAATTGTAAAACTACCATCAGGAAGATTGAGGAAAGTTTGCTTTTCTGTTGGGTAATGCCAACTACTGAGCACAGACAGCCTAATCACCGAGAAAGACATTTGCCAACTCAGGAATGACTCCCTGCTTAAGATACTTGTGTTGATGACTATCCCAGTACTTAATATATCCCACTACTTTTCCATGAGGTCACCCAATGTTTAAATATTTTTCTCCCTATTATTTCAATGGAATTAAATCCACTGTCACTCCTTGTTTTAATGGACTGAAAAAAATCTCTATTACTTAATTCTCTTGGTGCAATATTTGGTTTGACAACAGTAAAATCGGAGGCATCCATGACAGTCACACACTGTTCTCTATCTGTCTGGGAGATTTTCTTCCTCAGTCATGGTGTTTATCCTCAATAGTTGGCCACACCCTAAAAGAAGTTTAAACTTCAAGTCCAAGGAAAGAAGTTTGTCATTTCCTTCATCTTTCAATTACTTTTTTACCCAGATACCTGGTAAAAAAAAAAAGGAACTTTCAATTTATTGTTGACAATAAAATACTATGAGTTTTGGGCTTACCAAATACAGAGATCCACTTCCTTCCATGTCTGCCTAATAAAATTATCACAACCTGAGTTTTCATAGAGTTAACACAGAAGTGGCAATATCACCTTCTCATTTGTTATCTCACTACTATTTGAATAAACTATTCATTTTAGATGCCCATAATATAAGACCATGTTTTCATTTTCTTGTTTTGTTTTGTTTTGTTTTTTTTAATTGGGGAGAAATTTATTGAATTTTTATTCATCATATGAGTGGTAAAACTTGAAAGTGTGCCTGTCCTGAATAGCTTTTCCCCCTTTGCCAGACAAAATCCCCACTTCCTTTTTTGAAGATACTGTTTCTCCATCTACAAGGACTTTTGCTTCTGTCAACCTCAGATAATAGACAGACATATGTCATACACCAAGACACAAAAACAGAAATGCTTCTAAATGTCAATGGATATAATTAAGAAATTCTTGCTTGAAAAGGATCAAACTCAGTATGATCGGTAATGATGTAAGAGGAGCACCAAGGCTGAAGGTGATGCTGCGTCTGACACAAGCTCTATGTTTATTTTTAGGCAAGGAACAATAGCTGGAAAACTTCAAGCGGTTCAAGGGCATACTGTGAATAGTAGTGAGTGTTCTCTATGATAATGGTGCAGGGTTCACGTGCTCCACGGTACTTCACAGAAACCCCTAAATAATAATGTGGAAGAGGGTCTCTTTTACTTTTTGAAATTGTACAAAGTCAAAATAATGACTCAGAAGCCACAAAAGGAATACGAAATGAAAATGTAACATTGACTATAATAGAAAGCCAGAAAAAATATACTTCTCAACCATAGAAATAAAAACATAGTAATTATCAAGTTTTAAAGTCATTATTACTGATTCTAATATCAGATACTCTTATTGTCCATCTTTTAAATTAAATGACAGTGTAAAACACATATTAATGCTAGATTTCTTTTTCTAAATAATTCTACAAGATAATGCTCATAAAATTAAATTTTAAAACCTGATACCAATGAAATTATCCTAATTGATGTGACAGTAGTGTTTCTAGGACCTTAAATGTGACCCCAGGTCACCTTTTCGCATCCATACATTCTCCCAATAGATGCCATCTGAAATAATTTTAATGTCACTAAACAGAATGATTTATAAATCAGTTCATGCTTTAAGAAATCTATACTTCGTTATGCTTACTGGTAAGAACTGTTAGCCTCACTAATTTGCCAATGCAAAGAACTGTATTTGACAAATGAATTCACAGTCATGTGTTGCATACCAGTATTTTAATGACAAACCATATACATGACAATGGTCTTGTTAGATTACAGCAGAGTTGAAAAATACCTATTACCTACCAATAAGTCTCTTTCTCTGTCGCTGTCCTTGTGATTGTGACACAATACCAAAGAAATATACAATATAAAAGAGAAGAGGCTTATTTTAGCTCACTGGTTTCAGAGGTTCAGTCCACGCATGGTGGGCGAGCTCCACGAGGAGAAAGTCAGGCGTAGGGGAAAGTTGTCCATCACATACCAACCGGAAAGCAGCGGGAGACGAGCTGAGTCACAGAGAGAAACTTACGCCACTCCAAACAAGCTCCACCTCCGAACAGTCCACAAAGTCATCAATAGATTAGTCCATGTATAAGTATATCACTCCCATGATCCAATAACCTTCTAAACACATGAGAATTTGGGAGGACGTTTGAGATTTACACTTTAACAGCAATCCTTGTAACAGTGGAGTACGACCCATCTCTCTGGTGTCTGTGGTGAGGCTGGTGTAAACAAATCTTCTGTGGTTCTAATCACATAAAAGTGTGGCACACATAATTACTCACAGTGCATAATACTTGGCAAGTCATAAACTTACTGATTTATGCTATGATTTTATCATTATTTTAGTGCATATTTTCTGCTTCTTAGTAAAAGAACAAAAACAGTATGCTGCATTATGCTGGCAAAAGCCTCATGTGTCTTGTGTTCACTGAGTCTCTTGGTGGCACCATGTTTTCTTGTGCTTGATTTAATCTGAGTTGTTTGTTCATCGGAGCCTCTAAGCATACTCAATGTGCCACTTTTAGATTGGTGACAGGTCACCAGTCAGGCATGTCTGTTTCTACCTGAGTTGTCATCTTGAAGAACACAAAAATGTTTGACAGATGCTGTGAAATGATCCCCCTCATTGAAGACATTGAGACTAACACAAATTTTAAAAGGGTCTATATCAGATATGAAGAAGCTTCTAATGATGTGTATTGGAGACTAGGCACAGAAGAACATTTCTCTCAACTCTGTGCTGAGCATGCTTAGACAAAGCTTCTATTTCTCTGTTGAATGAAAAGACTGGATCTGACAGCAAGGTTGAATTTAATGCTGGCTATGAATGGTGTAGCACTTTATGAACTGTTATTAATTGTATAATTTAAAGGGCGTAATGAGTCTATTGGTGATGATGTGGAGATAGCAGAAGAGTCTTAAGAAAGTCTAGATGAGCTGATTGTGGAATAAAAATACTTAACAGAGCCAATTCTCAGTATAAATGAAAACTTCCTATGTTGGAAATAGATTTATTAAAGGAGTTTTATTCATAAAGATCCAAGTAAGTATTGGGAAACAGTCTTGTTTGGGCCAAAGTTACATGCTATATATATTAAAATCCTTTGTGTTTTGATACAGTGAGAACCTTCAGTGCTTTCAAGAATATCAATAAGCAGGTTGTCCCAGAGTCCCATGAGAGCCATAGGAAGTCAAGAATGGCCCAGCTTCTGTTTCAATGTCCTCCGTGTCTTTGAAATGGAGCGGTACTCTGGAATGTAACACGTATTGAAAGTTTTGCTTACTGTTGCTAATTCTACCATAACTTTTCTTTTAACTGATGATCTACAACTTTGTTTCACTGTGGTGTTTTTGCTTCCAACATCACTTCTTCAACCTAAAAATGGCCATAGTATCTTTGAAAGCCTACTGCTGAGCAAAAGTTACCCAGAGCGAAAGTTACCCAGGCTATTGCTGGAACTGAGGAGGACATCAAGAAGACATTGATGAAATTTTAGAAAGTTTACAATTTCTATGGATACCTCAAAAAAAAAAAAAACTGCTCCAGGCTTAGGAGGATGTCACCAAGAAATGCATGAATGGCACTAAAAGAAGACATTTAAAAGGTTCAGCTGAGGCTTCAGAAGATTCGCTAAGCGTGGGGAGGTAGCAAAAGTGACCAAGACTGTGGCTGAGATAACTTTAACCTGAGAATGGGCCAGGGACACATTATATGTCTTCTGGAATCATTTCCTAAGGAACTGACCAAAAACGATTTATTGGGACTGAAACAGGAATGCACTGTTGAAGAAGAAGCAAATGGAGAGGAAACAGCTAGGGGAGAAAAATTTAAGGACATAGAATAAAATTAAATTGAAGCATTTAGATGTTAAAGACTTCAGTAAACTCATGAATGAAGTTGAAAGTAAAACTCTTAACCCAGAACCTTTTTTATTAATAGAATTGTTCATGGTGTATTACCTACTTGGAAGCAAATTTATAATGAAAAAAGAAACAAAACAAAGTCTCCATGGTTGCAATTCTGAAAAAGTGGCACCTGTCAAGAAAAGCCACAAACAAGTCCTTCATAAGGGATCCAGGAGAGAGTTATGTTATCACGGAAGGTAACATTTCTGTGAATGTTTTCTTACCCTGTCCTAGTGGGACAAGATGGAGGAGAAACAGTGTTATTGATCATGACGCTGTATAACTCTGAGTTAATGTGGGTATGTATGTTTCATAGGGTTTATAAAGTGGTTCAAAATAATAAATTTTAAAAATAGAAAATCTTACAGAATAAGGATATAAGGACAATATTTGCATAGCAATATGATGTCTTTATTTTTAAAATAAGTGTTTCTAAGAGTCAAAAAGTTAAGAAAAACAATGTATGAAGTGAAAAATATACATATTCAAGAAAAAATTATACAAATGATAATTTAAGTGGGCAGTGTTTCTAAAGCCTACATTACTGTCTGAGGCCCTCACAATCCCTCACCATCCACCTCTCACTCATGCAAAGTAACTTACTATCTTGAAAATTCCATTCTTGGTAACTGCCTATAAGGGTATATTGTTGTTTAAATATTCTGTACCTCATGTTTGTTTCTTCTATTATTTAATACACAAATAGTTAATATTATATTAAAGTTGCCTAGAGCAACTTATATGTATTCTGGAAGAAATAAGCTATATTTCACAGCTGACCTGTGTGGTGCTAGACGATACCATTTAAGTTTGTGTAAGTAACTCAGTGATCTTTAATATATCTCCAATGTTGTTGTGACTGACTGTATTAAAAAAACATTTCTAAAGTGTATTTTTGCTTTTACCTAAAAAGGAGTAGCAACTAAATAATACATAATGCAGTTTTAGGACAGAAATAAACCTAGATAAAAATATTGAATGAAATTTACCTTGGTATGAGTATAGAAAGAAAAATATTTTCTCCAAAGTGCATCTGCTCAGCACTCCTGGAACGGTAGTAAATCCATCCATTTCGGTCCTCACACGAAACCTGGCCTTATGGAAGAACATTGATTTGGTTCGCTGTTCTGCACTCGAACCTTCTCCACATCAGGGCACATTTCAGCACTCCAAATCACTTTCAGACCAACGAATCTACTGCCAACTGCTGCAATAGAACTTAAGTTTTTGGCTGAGGAAGATGTTACTGTCTGCTCAAATATTTACACTTTGGCACATCTTCTTAACAGGTGCTATCCAGAGAGAAACCGTGGATTATGAGCCATTACAGGTGATAGAGGAAAGATCACTGAAGTAATACTAACTTGTTTCATTGAAATAAACCTGCCTGTTGGCACCTGTGACTTTGGAGATGTACTTTGATCAGCTTGTGATCAAATCTTTGTTGTAGTGGTTGGTTTTCAGAGGTCACCAGATTTCAGTTTCCATATAAACAAATAGCTTGAGTGGAGATCAGGGCCTGTAACCAGGAGAGATAGGCTCACAGAATTGGTTCGACGAACACTAACACTAAGGTTAATGATGAAAAACTTAAAAATCACAGAGGTAGAAAGTATAAACTATTTGTCCCAAATAAAAACGCTACAGAAATTAATAAATTAATGAAAGAATGCTGCATATTATAGAATCAAATATTTTTGTGATGTGAGAAAAAAATGAAAGATGGTAGATTCTGTTAAAAAAAATATTGCCGAGGTTTTGATTTTTTTTTTCACTGCTTCTTATGCAAATGCTGGCTTTGTAGATCTGTTTCAAGTTTCGAGTTTTCATTTCTCCAGGTCACTTTCCATTCAATAACTCATTCCAGAAAGAGCTAAAGGAAATCTCACAAAGGACATGTGGCATATTCAGAGAGCTGAGTTATTGTCAAGTATCTGAGTGAAGTCACTGTTCTTACACATAAATGCCAGTCAGAGAGGCGGTAAGAGCTAGATTCTGTAGCAAAACAAAGGCATTTAAAAACAATATTTTATTTTATTTATTTTTGAGACAGGGTCTCACTCTGTAGTCCAGGCTTGTTCTGAACTCACTATGGAGCCCGGGCTTGCCTTGAACTCAGAGTAATCTTCCCGCCTGAGTCTCCAAGTGCTGGGATCACAGGCATGCGCCACCACACTCAACTTTATGTGGTGCTGAGTCATTAAACTTGGGCCCTTGAGCTTACTGGGCAAGCTCCTTGACTGCTGCACTATTCCTCCAGCTCTGAAAACAGTATTTTCAAAGTACGTTTTCAGTATAGAATGTATGTGTTTCAAATAAAGGGATGATATATGTATACCACTGATAACTTATCCTTAAAAATAATTAAACTCCAATAAAAGTAAACATTTTACTGATGAAAAACACCACCATGCATACTTTTGTTATTCCAACGTTTCAAGATTATTTAGTCTTAATTTCCTTCACTATAAAATAAAATTAACATCAGTGGCAAACGCACAACTGATTCTAGCTAATCCTAAAATTTTATTTTTGTGTGCCTTTGCTTCTTGTGGTACTAGATATTGAACTCAGAAACTTTACACTTACAGTCTTTTTCTATTTATTATTCATTTATTTATCTATTTATCTATTTATTTGCTTCTGAGACAGGGTCTAACTAAGCTTCTAAGGTTGCCCAGGAGTGCTTGATCTTGTAATTTTACTGCCTCAGACTCTTGGGAGTACAAATGTGTTCCATTGAGCGTAGTTCTATATTTTTAAGTATCATCCAGATATACTTTTTTTTCCCAATGAGTTTCCCCAACTAAGTCCTACTCCGTCATCATCTCACTGTAGGCTGGGTCTGTGCATGTCCTGGTACCCTCATCTGCTCTCGGGTTTCCCTTTCTGCTTTCCCGTTTAGTCCATGACACCCACATCAAAGTAATTAACTCTTCATTTTGTTTTCTCGAGAGAATCCCTGAATTGCTTGGAAGCACACAGCCCTTTTTTCACCTTTGAATATGTACCATCTCTCTTTGTGAGCGCACAGGGATTGACTCATTCACTGTCGGCTAAATAAATGGACAGATATTTGTGTAGTACAATTCACCTCGTGTTAGTGTCATCCACAGGAGAGACAATGCAGATGCCATGGTCTTCAATCTGCTCACAAAAAGTGATTTTTGTCTACGAAGTTCTTGGAAATAGATAGTTTTGGAATGTTCTCCTGAGTCTACAAGGTGTTCACTGAGTGCACTGATGGTTTCTGCATTTGAGGTGTGTGCTTAAAAAGAGGTAAATTTTGTGTATCATATGTGTACATTTGTATCTATGTCCGTGCTTTTGGGTATTTCTTAATTCTTGGTGTTTATAATATGGAAACTTCAGAATTCAGTTGTAAGCTATCGGTACTGGTATGGATGTAAAATAAACAATTCACTTTATTCTGAAAGTTTAGGCTCAGATCATCACAAATACAAGTCTCTTGGAGAATTTTCTTTTATATTGCTCCTGTGTAAAACAAAAAATAAGTATGGGGACTTATTTCAAGTTAGGGCAGAAATTGAAATGCTCCCAGCATGTAAGGGGATTTTTGTTAACATCAGAAAGTTAATGGCCATGAAACTGTTACATTCTTGGAATTCCCTAAAATCTGGGAAAATTCAATGAACAGTGAAGTTGGTTAAAATGTTATAATTTACTTCTGTGTTTATACCTGTTCCTCTGCATTTGTGTAAAAGAATTAAGACTTCTGCGGACTTCTAAGTAATTCATAGGATATAATGGAATGTGACTATTTGATCACTGTTAAGATCAGTAATAAAGATATTTTAAACCATTCAACTTGAATATATTCTCAAAAATTTAAAATTATTAATAGATTTTGTACCAAAATTTGTGTACCTATAATTAGAAATATTAGAAAATGCATATGCTATAATAATTAGAAAAATATTTCAAAATATGTTAAGATTACAAACAAACATTTCAACTTTAAGGAATAATTAAGAAAAGCTAAAATAATAAATTTTTAATCTTTAAAATAAAATTAACTTCCCATTGCTACATTAAGTTTAAAAGAATATTTATTTAATTGTACCTTCATTTACTTAATTTGCACCAATTTTATCACTTTACTCCATTATAATGTAATAATTGCTAAAATATGTTATTGGAGTTTTTAATATATTATGTACTATATTCTAGGTAGAAAAATTGAAAATAAACAGGTTTTGTGAAAGAATTTTTAAAACATAATTTTTATGAAGTTAATCTGTGAAATAAATGTGGCCTTATTTTTTACAAGATTATAACTGGTTCATACACAGATTAGTACTTCTATACAAAAAGATTATTTTAAAACTCATTTTTAATTAAATAAAGTATGAAATTCTAAGAAAAAATAGCCACAATACTCCTCCCTTAAGACAACGGTCCTCTGATTGTTCACTAATGTATCTTTCAACGTTCTTGTTCATGTAAACTAACTATACTCTACATTACTTCTCCTAAAATTGTTCCTGTTTTGTACATTGATGTGACCAGTTCATAATGTGTCAAAATGAATCATGTTTAATGGTGCAGTTTTGATAATGCATAAACTCCAAGATGTTTTATACTTTAGTACCAGTGCCAAGCTTAAGAGTTTTGGATATGTTTTATGAGACCTGAATTTTCTCTTGCAATTAAGCAACTAGACATATCTACCTATCTACCTATACAGTTATTTTAGACACTAACTGTTCATCTCACAGTCATTTATGAGCCACCTGCTCAGCAGAAGTTTATTCCATCTCTTCATTTCAATCACTGGCACCACAGTGAAGTTAATAGTCCATTGACATTCTCATCACCACAAGGTCTTGCAGCTAATATAGATATACATAATTATATAATTAGTTTTAGATATCTTTATAACATTCTCAACGAGAAAGACATTTCAATGTGCGTTCAGAGGAGGAGACTTATAACAATATCCATTTTGACATGGTGAAATTTTTCATTAAAATACACACATAGAAAGCTTGAGCATCATGTTAGCAGGGGTTTATTTTCCTTCCCTCCTCTTTCTGTTCCGTTTTCTTGGACCATGCAAGTATTTGTCTTAAACCTTATGGACCAAGCAACCATTTTCTAGACCGTTTATCAAGCTAACTACACAGCACCTGATTAATGTAGGCAAGATCATAGGGCCAGAGTGGGCAAAAAAGTTACCTAGCAAAACATTAGTTTTCCTTCCAGAGTATACTGTTACCCATAGTGTCCATCGTAGGGTAAATACAGAGCTAAGATTCTACATTAGAATCATCTACAAGATGCTGGCTTGGGACCTGCCTGGTAATGGAGAGGTGCAATGACCGCAATGCTCCAGATTACAGTGAGAATCGTTAGGTGGGCTGCAGAGAGCTACAGCAGTTCAGCAAAGATAAGAGAGACCATCAACCTGCAGGGCCTGATAAGGGGAGTCTGAATAGCTTCGATTTATCAGATGGTGTCTCACATGGATAAGTTTTAGTTTCAAAAAAGGAAATCGTTACCACTTTCTTCTTGTAATTAAAATTATTTAGGTCCTTGCAAGTTTCACAACACACTAGCAAAATGGTCTTCCTTGAGTTTGTGTGTGTGTGTGTGTGTGTGTGTGTGTGTGTGTGTGTGTGTGTGTGTTAGTATTTTCACCATTTGTGGATTTTCTTCTAAAAATCTCATGTGGTGCAAATTCTTTAAAATTACAGAGTTAATAAATGTCAAAAGCATTCTTAAATGCACGGTTCAGTAAATTTTTCCGGTTGGTGATTAGGGTACTTCCATTGTTCTGAATGCCCTGGGATCTAAGAAAGCACACCAGGTTGCACTGCTCCTGTTGTTTCGTTCTCTGCATTTCATCCTGGTAAGCCAACCGCTACCATTTCTGCCAAACACCTGCGAAGAGTTCATCAAGATGTATATTTTGATTCAAATACATTTAAAATGTTAAAACTTATAGACACGTGTTTTTCTCTTTTTATATGAAATTGTACCTGAATATAAGTTTTTTCACTAAAGAAGTTAATAAAGCTAATTTATCATCACAAAAGTTTTGTTTTCTTTCACATTAAGTAGTAGAAATTTGAAGCAATGGCTCAAATAATTTGGTATAAAGAAATGTTGTCAAATTTGCTAGGAGAAATTTGCTTTTCAAATAATTCATAGACAGCTTCCCAGTTCAGAATAAGAAAGCCTGTAAGTAATAGAAAAGTGTATTTTTGGTGTCCATACAAAATATGGCTTCTCAGAGGACTGGAAGACCAACAGATCACGACCAGGTTGTTAAACAGACCTTTCTGAATGGATGCCGTCTTTCACTTCCGGAATAAAGAAATTTATCTTTAATCCAATCTTGAAACAAACGCTTGTCAGTGACTGGATTCATAATCACTTTCTGAAAAGTGATCTGTTTCTAATAAAATGCTTCATCAAGATTTCAATAGACATATTGTGGAGTAAGAATTTGGAAGGGCATGGAGCTTTTATCTACACCCAACTGAATTTTAGTAGGAGTATTATCATTAACAGATATAATTTTCTTTTCACAGTCACTATAATAGTGACAATTTATTTTTTTTCCTTAACAGTCTTCACAAATGGAATAGTCTTAGAATGATTTACTAGAAGCAAGTCTCTTGCAGCAAGATTACAATGAAATTTTTATGGTCTGAGAGTTTACTTTTTGTGAAGCTCAAACTTAGTCTTGTCTGACCGTAAGCCCCAGAGTTGCCTCCAATTAGACTAAATCTCAGTAAGAATTTTTAAATAATCCCTTATATAATGGTACTTTCCTCACTAAAATATTATATTGGAGCTGAAATATTACCTTCTATGATAAACTCCTCCTTTCAGTCAAACTGAGTCTCTTCCTCTTCTGAAAATAAATTACATCATCACATATACAATAAATATTCATTCAAAGTCTAACGTATGTCACAATGATAGTCTAAAAACAGAAGACACAGTCCACACTGACCCAGAGTTCATTTTCTATGTGGGGTAATTGATACATGAAAGATAAAAACTACCAATTGGGAAATGAGATGGTTTTGGACGCTAAGATTAAAAATAAAATTCAGGGCAAGTTACAGGAAGAGTATATGCTCATTGGTAGAGACAGAGTCAGAGGATTCAAAGTAATGCAGCTTCATTTTGAAAACCAGGTTCTCACACCCCCATCACCACAGGTTTCAAATCTGTGTGGGGCCAAACAAATCACAAATCAAAAAAAAAAAAAAATTGAAAAATTGCACCTGACCCGACCATGTACATGTTGTTATTATTCTCTGAACAATACAATATGATGACTTTTACATAGTAATAACATTGTATTACATGTACTAAGTCATCTAGAGATAACTTAGAATATACAGGAAGATGTGCGTAAGTTACATGCCATTATAACACACTCATCTATAAGATATTTGAAGGTACCTGCAGTAAGTTCTAGAACTAATCCTCTAGGGGTATCAAAAGATGATTTTTTATGTTGCTCTTGATAAAGGAATCTACTACTGTAACAACAAAAGATCTTAAACCTCTCACTTAGAAAGATAAAATGTATGCCTTCAGTAAGGTAGTAAGATAATTTGGACAGGGGCTGTAGCAAGTTTGAAATACATGTAATCAACACTTTTCAAGAGAGATATTCAAAGCTTTTATCTTAGGTCTGGAATGTGAGCTTTTTTGGGAATATAACATGTTTCCTTTCCTTTGAAAATCATAAAACAATTCTCCCACCAGGTCCCAAGTGAAAACTGAGTGCAAAATAAAAGGAAAAAAAAAAACTTGTGATTAGATGGAGTAAGAGACACAGGTGTTAAGAAAAAGAATTCTTTACTTCTCTCTGTACATGTATATTGAATAAATGAAAAACTATTACCTTAGGTATTAATCTGTTACCTTATTTTCTATAGTTCTTGTATTAAAATTACCATAGTGTCTCTGCATATATAATAAACCTGAGATCAGGGACTAAGTGTCTCCCATTACCCATTACATGTTATAGAAGAGTTGTTGTCTATATCTGTGTGTTGAGTGAATAAGGCATATGTGCATGTGTTTTCCATAAGGAAATATTTAGCAACTGTGTGAATTCTAAGGTTTATTTTATTTTATAATATAATACCATTATGAAGACCATTATTAATGACTTAGGTTCTAGTAGAGCTGGCACAGAGCAGGCTACCAACAGGCGCATTTAAATGTTGAACTAAAACATCTCCAGGTTCATTCAACTAGATGTAATCTGGACTTCAATGCAGTGATCTCAGGAATTTTTTTTTCAATGATTCAGTCAGTGCTCAAAAAATTCTTAAATTTAATTTGCTTCTGAATAATATTACAGACTTCCCAATAAGGTAAGACCAGACTGCCTTGTTAATGGATACATCTGATTATTTATTAGCAAGAGCCATTAAGTATAAATTCAAAAAAATTCCTGTCATACAAAAAACTAATAGCTGAAAAAAAAAGTTCAGACTTAAATAGAAGAGCACCCATTCGTATGCAAAGATTCTGATTTTAATAGAAATCAGCATTAAACTAAGGAACAAAGCAGCTCCTCAATAGCATAATACTCTCAGTAGAAAGACTCCCTTCAGAAGTAATCGATATAATTAGTTTTAAATGTACATTATTAGTCTGTGTTTGAATACCCTTTCTGATCTTCCCGAAGGCCCATTTCCCATAAGGCCCATCTCACAAGATGTGTTCTCAGGAGACTCACAAGAGTTGTTTACTGAACACAAGAAAAGTCCTCGGAGAGTCTTCAGGTTGTACTCTTGTGAAAAAAAGAAAAATTATGCTGTCTTGAGTTGCAGAAATCAGGTGTGGGGGATATAGAATATTTTTGTGCTTTTTGAAAAGCTATCCGTAGACGTGGTAATTTTTTTTTTTTTTTTTGCATTCTACATCTTGGCCTTTACTACTCTCACAAAAGCCCAAGTTGTGATAGCATTTTATCACAGTGCAATATATTTTAAAGCACATGTGAGTCATACCCTCTATGGTATCTCCAGCCAGGCATTATCTACTATCCAGCACCAAATGCACACGTAGCTCAAGCAGGCGTGCTAGTGCCGCTGTCTCACTCCACCAGACATGTTGAAATCAGATTATGAGTCAGGATGAATTGCGTCAAGGGACTCATTTTCCTCTGGCAGTGATTACGTGAGCTGTCACGAGCCTAAAGCCCTGTACTGACGGTCACATTTTTCTTGATTCAGTCCTGTTTTCGCCTCGGGCAATATCAGTAGCTGTGATTATTGTAACTATGCCCAGGTGGCAGAATTTAGCATTTCATTTCGGGGGGAAAAAAAAGAAAAGCTGTGAAAGGGATGGAAGGTTTCGGATCTGTGTACAGATGACATTTGAGCGACACCGCAGCTAACGGAAGAAACGTCATCTAATCTTTGCCTGCCCAGAGTAAGATCAGAGGGCCCATATTTGTGTCATCACTTACACAGTAGCACTATAGCAACTGATTTCCTCCCTGGCAATCCCAGTCACCTAAAAGGAGGCTCCAGTTATTTCACACCTTTCTCCCACCTCATCCCTGCTGAAGGCCACTTTGTTGTTCTCTCCATGAGTCTCTTTGTTCTTTATGAATTTCCACAATAACAAATGGTTGCACTTGTGAAATAGGTCCACCTCATCTGAGGTAGGGACCCTCAAAGCACTGACGTACCAGTCATCACGTTAACTCATGTGGTTGTACGCCTGAGACCAAAGTTCTCCTGGGATGAAAGAGCTCCTTTATGAAGTTTCTGTTTGTTTTGTTTTGTATGTTTTTGTTTTGTTTTGTTTTTGACAGAGCCCAAGTCCTGAACTCACTATGTGGTTCAGGCTGCCCTAGAACTCACAGCAATCCTCCTACCTTAGCCTACCAAGTGCTGGGATTTCAGATATACACCACCACACCACCACCCCGGCTTATGTGGCACTGGGAAATTAAACCCAGGCCTTATACTTGGTAAGCAAGCTCTTCAACTGCTGTGTTATCCCTCCAGCCCCAAGTTTTTCAATTCTCTAATATTTTAACTGTATCCTTCCGTCTCCCCCACAACATCCATCCATATCTTTCCCCTGAGAGTATACAGTATAAAAGTAGATCCATTGAAATGTCATAAATAAACAAAGCATCTTGTTAGATCTGTCAGCAGGAAGAGTTTGGTGTGTGTATGTCTGTGTGTAGCAAGTAGGTAATATCTATGCAGAGGTATACTGTAGATCTTAAGTCCTAAAAACACATTAAAACTCTATTTGAAATCATAACTCTAAGCTAATTTAATGTGAAGTTATTAATTTGCAGTGACCAAAATTATTTGAAGGATGTTTCCTTTTACAAGTGTGGGATCCACCATCTAGCTTACAAATCCTACTTATACTATACCCTATCTCATGTCCGTGTGTGTGCACACAGTCACAATGTGACTCTTTACAAAGAAAGTCTTAAACTTCTATAAGTCTGTCTGCAGATGGTACATGTCTTAGTGGAAAAAAAGAAAAAAGAAAAGAAACAGCAACTGGACGACCTGGTCACAAGTGAACCAAAGGAGGAAATCAGTGAAATCCACTTTCTATATTTTCCCTTAGCTCTGTCATGAGCATCCCTGAAATCAGGTTCCACTGAGGGGCATCAGCTCTCCTCCATGATGCCAGCTGCACCAGCTCTTCACCACCATACTGACCCTTAGGAATGCAATAGAAACCAAATAAAATCGGCAGTGGAGGGCAGGGGGACAGAGTGTCCTGACAGTGAAATCCTTGAGGGCTTCATACAAACAAAGAATCAAGAAACGTATAACTTTTCTCAGCATTCTTTTGTCCACTCAAAGAGATTACTATAAGTATCACAGCATCTCGATAAAATTATATCTTTTTACTGACCAAATTATAGTCAGGGATAGACATTTATTCTACCTCATGACTATTAGCAAGAGTGGTATCTAATATAAAGAGAAAAGTCAAATATTCTCAGATACTTGTTATATCTTGTAACAAACAAATGGAAAATATTCAGAAAGCAAGTCTTTAATTGGTGAGGATTATTGACTTTTTGCTTATATTGTGTATATAAATACTTAATATAAAAATAAGAATTTGCAAAATAGAGAAAATCTTCAATTCCATAAATGAGTGATGGTTATAGTTATACAACAATGCATATATACTTAAATGTTATTAAATTACATAATGAAAGTGGCCAAAATAATGCACTGTATCCTGTATATAATTTACCACAGTAAGAAAAAGATAACGAGTTAACTGCTCTGTAATGTAAGATCTTATTTGATGTTTTTAAAGCAATATTATAACCAGAATCAATTTCATAAGAATTTGGTCCCTTTTTTGCATACATGAAAATACTTATATATACACTAATTGCCAGCACTTGAAGTGTTAAAGCATTATGTATTTCATCTATAAATATTTGCCATTTGTTGAGATTTTAGAAGGAAAAAGAGTCACCCATTAGGATTTGATTTTTGGCCGATACATTACTTTTGCTGATTGGTGTTGGTTATGTGGTTTAATGTGGATAGTTTAAACAATAGAAATTTACACTCTTAGGATCTTAAGAGCTAAAAATCTGAAGTAATCTGCTAGGTGGAGCATTCTTGCAGCTTCTGGCGAGGCCAGCATCTTTGAATTGTGGCCACACACACACCACCCCCCACCCCCAGACTCTCCGCGTCTTCACATTCCTTCCTTTATGTTGTCTGTCTCTACTGTGTATCTCAAACAAAAATCTTTGTCAAAAGACTTAGAAACTATCTGGAAATTTTAGGATAATTGCCTATCATGTTCCTTAATATTAAAATTGTAGAAATATTTCTCCAAAATAAGGTAAAAATCACAGGTTCCAGAGATTGGAATATAGATGAATCTTTAAGGTATCTGACCATGTAGTCTGCAGTTATAAATATATATAATCACAATTACTTCTAAGTAACATATGGAAAACTACTGACATTAAAATTAGACTGGACCGATGGCTCCCAGAGATGCATAGTCTTGTATCATCAGTTGTTAATACATCAGAGAGCATGGTTCATTTAAAATATAAGTAAAATCATGCCACTAATTTGCTCCATATTTTCCAGTGATGCTCAACCTCCTTCCATATGTTACACACAGCACAGAAAGCCATGGATCTGGGAGAACTTCCCAGACCTTGCACCGCATGATGTCCTGGCCCTGCACTTTGTCTTCTCTGAGCTCATTTCACAAGGCCCGTCACCCTACGCACATGGCTAATGACACACCGCTCACTCGATGGGATCCTCTGATCTCGTAAGTCATGCTCACTCCTTGCATTTGTTGCTCTCTTTGTTGTTTTCTAATTAGTAGCTATTTTTTATTTTAAAATATAGTCACATATACCCGAGAAAACTGGTACATATACCCATCGCATTCGTTCTTTCTTCCCCCTTCTCTCTTCCCGTCTGCAGATGCCCTTTCTATCTCCACAAAGTCTACTTCTCTGCTTCTTTTTGTCTTTCATTTTGCTATTTTAATTAAGCATTCTGATTTTCTCATCTATAAAATCGCAGTATTTATCCTTCCATATCCTTCTGTGTTTTCATTCATTATGGTCTCAATGTGCCTCCATTTTCTACAAATAATTCAGTTATTTTTGAGACTGAGTCTCAATAAGTAGGCCACAAATTCGTTAAGTAAACCAGGCTAGCCCTGAATGCACAGCAATCCTCCTGCCTCAACTTCTTGAGTGCCAGGATTAGGATTATAGGCACACACCATCACCCGAGAATAAAATTTTTATGTGTTACTGGGGAATAGAACTCTTCAGCATGGTAGGCAAGAGCTCTAACCCCTGAGGTATCCACCCCTCAACCTTTCTTTATGGCTATGTAGTATTCCACTATTTATGTATACCATATTACCTTTATGCATTAATTTATTAACTGGCATATGATCCACTTCCAAGGTTGTACTTATTGTGAGTTATATTGCTATAAACATGTTCTTCTTTTTGTCTAAAATGTTTTTGTAAGAAAATTCTGATGCTTGTCAATTGCCTTTCTAAGTCTTTATCCAGGGACTGACTACCATACGCAATTTTTGAAGCAGGAACTACTCAGACAAAGTTTAGGTAGAAAGCATAAAAGCAGAATTAGACTCATGAAGATGGCTTTAAAAAATTTAACACTAATTTATACAGTTAATTTTCCATCTAGTTTTTAGGTTTTTTTAATTTTAGTTTCCTCATTTTTCTAGAAGAAACCCAAGAAATAATGATAACTAGAGCTTCCATACTCTCTGCAATGACACAATGTTCCAATTGCGGCTAGGACGAGAGGGCCATGTCCATATTAAAGTGAGCTTTAATCTACAGTAACACCCCTTCTTGCATTTGTGATTGAATAACACAAGCACAGTTAGGATTAGAAAATGAATTATTTCACCGAAATACAAATAAATAAATTTGAGCATCATTTTTTTTTGTGTGTACAAAGAGCAATTAAATAAAACACAGCCTTTTCTCTCATGACAAGCTTCATCTGAGTTCCACCTATTTTTTGATACCTGATTTACTACGCACCACAGGGAGAAGTGCTACGCTACATCTCATTTTTGCTACTCGGTGAAGTATATCATGAAAGTTTTTCAAAGTCTCTTCTCTACGCTGCAATTGTTTTCTGTATATGTGCGTGACTTTTCCATTCAGGTGTAAAGCATCCTGACATTTGTCATATATTATTTGTTTTTGACCCGACAAGAGCTGAAGTATTACAGAGCTTTAAAAAACTGAAAAGGTTAGCAGAGGGTGAAGGTGAAAAATTGTAGATCAGCTTGTAATTTTAAAAATACTTTTTCTGTAGAAGAGAAAACAAACCTAGGATGGAAAAGAAAGTGATCTCGGCTTGCCTCAAGTGCTGAAAGTCAGTGGTGTGACTCTGGAATAGTGTTGTTGAAAGAGGAGAGACAGAAAGAAAGAGAGAAGAGTGAGATAAAAAATAGGCAATCCATTGAAACCTCCAGTGAGATACTGTCAAAAGAAAAACTAAATTATTTTCCAAGGTAAAAATCAGTAGAATTTTCATCTGGTTAATCTGGTTAATTTTCTAGCTAATTTTTAATTTTAACTACAAAGAAATCTAATTTCAAAAGTTAACTGTTAATTTCCAGAATGGATACAAATTTGTCCTATGGGTAAAATTATAATATGGCCAAAGTAATATTGTTACGCCAGGTGTTTCCCTTTAAGACAACACTAATATAAGGCTCTTGAACTTTTCCTTCACTTTCTTCAACCCTGCCAGGGTAAAGCAAGTTATCGATCTGTCCCATGTGTTCATCTCTTGATCTGTTCATACATGGCTCTACCTTCTCCTCTTTTGAATGATTACCAAACCCCTACCAAAATTTTCAACATGAAGCACCAAAAAGACACTTAACAGATAGTTAATAAAACATGTGAAGAGTATTTTGGAGGATGGAATTAATGTCTGAACAGTATTTCAGTATTTTCACATCCCCACATTAAAGCAGAAAAATAGCACAGCCAAAATAATCATAGATGATACTTATTACAAATCTAGGTATCAAAGCATAACCATAAAGTCCAAACTCCATGCAGGTGGTCAGTCTACCACTAGCCACAAGATCGATGTGGTTATCTGTTTCTATGCCAAAATAGCAGAGGAAGACAGAGGCTCTGAAGGACTTTAGAACACAGTGGTGGCTGTAACTGGGAGATGCATTACACAGCCCATTAACGAGTAACATAAAGATCACTCAAAAATCTGTAAATATGCTAAAGCAGATGACTTCCTACGGTATTTCAAAACTGACCAATCAGGGACAAAGGAGAAGGGAGAGACTGGGGGAGGAGCTAAGCAGTTAAGTTGCTAAACTAGCCAGTGCAAGGCTCTGGGATGGATTCCCCCCCACCCCACATACACTGGGCATAGTGGTGCACACCTGTAGTTCCAGCACTCAGTAGGCTGAATCTGAAGGACTGCTATGTGTTCGAGACCACCCTGGCCTCCATAGTGAGTTCAAGACCAGCCTAAACTACAGAACAAGCCCTTATTTTGAAAAAGAAAAAGAAAGAAACAAAGAGAGAGAGAGAGAGAGAGAGAGAGAGAGAGAGAGGCAGACAGGCAGACAGACAGACAGGGTACCCTAATCATGAATACAGAAGTCACGAGACTGAAAAAGGTGGATCTTTCTGGAGTTGATATACATTAATATATTATGAGATGTCATAATTAATTCTAAAATGTAAGGAAAAGAAATTATCACTAAAAACATAAAGATGCATTGCATTCACATTCCACAGGAAAAGGATATATGGAATAAAATAGGAGTGCTTTAAATAGTGAAATTTCACTAGAAAAAGATGTCTGCAAAATAAAAGAAAAAACAAACTATAAGTGCTAAAAGATTTTCTACCTAAAATAAGTAGGAAAAAGCATCAGACATAAATATTAAAATAAAACTCCTAGGAGTACAAAAACAAACAAATGCAACCTTACAGATATTAAAGAATGAATTAACAATCTGATTCTTCTTAAATATACATGAAAATAAGAAAATAAACAACTGCTGAATAAATAATGATGCCTAACATAAGAAATAAGATCTAATGTATTTAGTATAGTAGTCATTAAAGATGAAAGGTTAAATATAAACAGAATATTTACTAGAAACTGTCATTAAAGAAACACTCCCAATATTAAAACATTGAAAAAACATTTTGTATAACAACGAAAAAAAAAATGTTAGCCTGAATTGACCAAAACTCTAATTCATGTTGTGATAAAACCACTGGAATTTAACAACTAAAATTTTCTTTGGAAATTTCAAAAAAGAGAATAAGTGATTTTACAAGGCAAAAGTATTTTATTTTTATCAGATGTAACATCAATATACTATGTCATAAAATAAATGAAGTACAGATTTAAGATCTAGAAGATTTTTTGCTGGAGCCAGAGCTTTCTTGTTATATTTAGAAAAACAGGCCCTCGAGCACAAAGATAGAGCTGAACATTCATCACTGAGCTCAAGTTCACAATCATTTCCATTTGTGTTTACTAGCTTACCTACCAGACGATGAGCTGCAGAGTCACTATACAATTAATCACAAAATTTCTAAATCTATCCTTTCCTGAATTTAGGGAAACCATTATTCTCTGAATGCAACAAAAGGGGTATAGACGCATTTACTTAATTTAGAAGGATTGTTAACACTGTAATTTTCTATTTATATAGTATTGTGCTGCTCCCACACACACATATTAGAGCTATATTCTAGCTCCGTCTACTGAAAAGCCTGTGAAGATATTCACACTTCCCTCCCAGTGACCTCCTACACTTCCCTGGCTGCAAGAATCATTCCTGTTGAATGGAATCAGAGTCACTTAGAGGACTGCCTGTCTCCAGGCATGGAGAAGTAAATGTACAAGTTTATTTAAAGTGCCTCGTCATAGTCCTTGATAGCAAAGAAGTTGAAGATTTCTAGAGTCACATCACAAAGTTTCAGGCTAATAATAAATGAAACCAACAGAGATGGGAACATTTGAACACCAATAAAGAAAATAATTGTGATAGTTTAAAGCTAATCAAAAACGTTTTTATAAGCCAATGAGTTCTTATTTCACAGACTCATACGGGAACTGATTTATTACTCTGGCACTTGGAAATAAAAATCAAAGACCAAGCACCAGCATTTTACCTTTTGTGTGCAACCTGTACCATTGGAAAATGGTGAGGCCAGGGAAAGGGTAGACAGGATACAGCAGGAAGATAGGCATGGTGAAATCAAATGGGCATTAGCTGAGGATGGATGCCACAACCGACCAGCGGTTGCTTTGTTCTTCCTGCTCCTAAGTAAAACTTTTCAAGAACAAAATTTCTGAATTTTGTTCACACAAAGGGGCAAAAAGTTTAAGAGAAATTAAACAAATGATGCTGTCTCTTATCACCACATACCCAACTGGTGTCCTAGGTGCTGGCTGCATCAGTCGGTGGCCTGGGGTGAGGCCTACCTGGAGATAAGAGGGAACTGAAAATTCATAAAAGGAGATTCCCAAGGTAGGTGGACAGATGTCCCCAGTTAAGGATCACCTTTACCCACTGTTTTTGCAGTGAAGGGCTTTTATCTTACTACCTCTTACCAAGAAAAATCCAACTTTACTCTATAAATAACCTTGAAAATGTGTGGTAACTTTTGGCTCCAACTCATATCTTTATATAAGTTGAGAAAAAGAACCCAGCTGAGCAACAAGTACATATAAGCCAAAGACACAGTAGGAAGATTTTATATAAATATCTCTAGTTTATTATTTCTACATTATAAAAGTGGATTAGCATCAAGTTCAAACCCCTATGAATTAATGAATCTAAGATGAAACAGTCACAGTAGAGACAAACAGACATTAACTGTCCGATGCTAGATGACATCATTACTTTTTGGCTTATTATAGCAGTAGAATTTAAGACTACCTATGACTGAATTAATCTGTCTAGTACTACTAATATTAAAAAGAAAAAACAGTGGAAAATATACAACATGAACCTCATAATGAGTATAAAAGTCACAATATTTGGACCCCAGATCAATCTACAGGTAAGCAGTTTGAACACTTTACGTACCTTGAACAGAGGCATGCAACTGGTGGTTCTCAGGAAGACATGAGAGGCAAGACTTTAGATTACATATATCTAAAAAAGAAGTCAAATTTTTGAAAAGGTGAGAGAACAAGATAGTATGCTGGTGTCTAAGTAGGAAAAACTAGTTTCCTAAGAAACAGTAGTATATTCTTACAAGTTCTGTACATTTGGGAACTAATAGAATATTTACCATAAGATAAGCCCTGAATATATGGAAATTTAGTTGAACTTCTCTGTCTGTACACACATTTATGTGTATATATGGTCCTGAGTGTAAGCAGGGAAGAATAATATTTGTGTGTGTGTGTGTGTGTGTGTGTGTGTGTGTGTGTGTGTGTGTGTGCTTTTATTGTGGATTGGTGACCATTTTTACCTGAATAAATCTTGATAATGTTAGCCAAAAAAGGAGATAAATTAGATATTGTTTCAGTATGAATAGCATTTACTGTTGCTAAAGGTAGCACTAAATTTTACTCGGATATTTCCCATCGAAAGCGAGACAGAAAGTAACTCAGGCCACAGGGCTACAAATGAGATTCCAAGTGGCAATCCAAAGACATGTCGCTGAACTCAGCACACATACAGAGCTACACCACGAAGAGCAATATCATTAAATATAAAGGTACACTCGAGAGTGAAATCCAGAAGGACAAGCGCTAAGTACTGCAACTGCATAGCTGGCATCCGAAAGCATGCTGCTAGGGCAGCTCACCCACGTGGCCCACACAACCCGCCACACGGCCATTGGCTTTGCTCGCAGTCTGCAGCTCTCCTGGACATACAGCCCGAGTTCTTGGCCTCCACATTTCCTGGGCTCTTCACTGCAATTTTGGCTTTACTCACACGTCTTCATTTATTGCCCTCTCAGGGGCTCTTTGTCTGGTCTCCTACGCCTTCTTTGGCATCTATGTGGAAGCCTTCCTGATCCTACAACTCCTATGTTCTGCATGTGGTATAAACTAGCATCACCCATTGGTGCCAAGGTCTATTTTTTAGTGGAAACAGTCACATGGGATCTTACTGAATGGGATCTTTCTTCTCATCCCAGTACAAAGTACTTTTTTAAAAAAAATTGATTTTCTCTTTCTTTTGTTTTGCTTTATCTTGTCTTGCTTATTTTTATGGTACTAATCAATTTAGCAACCTCGCCTTTATATGTAGCTCGTTTTGGGACAAAAATCGAAGTTTTTCTTTGTTTGTTTTTGTTTCTTTCTGTTCTGCTTTCTTGCCTGCAATTCTCTCTCTATGTCTGACTAAGAGCAGCTAGCAGTGTACATGCCACAACCTGGATTTTGGACTACCTTGCCATTTATTTTGCCAGATCAGTTAGTCCACTGCCTTTAATATCAGGTCCCAGGAAATTCTCAAAATAAGGACAAAAGAAAGATACATTTTCTGCAAAGTATAGTAGTTCATCTGCTAATGGAATCTTTGATCCTGCCTAGAACCTCCTGAGCCGGGCCTTTGTTGTTCTCATTTCTATCATTATCCTGATCTGCTGAGCGCTAACCAAAATCACTCCTTGGGCTCTTCTTACAGCATTCTAAGGCATCCTTAGCTGGTGTCTCCAAACTTTTCCATTCCTCCTGCAGATAGTTCCAAATGTTTCTAAACTGTATATCTGATACAACAACGGTTTCATTTCCCTGATAATTTTCTGTGTTAGTCAGCATCCCCTTTGCTGAGATATAATACCTAACACGCACAACTCCCAGGAGGGGAGATTTAACTTGGCTTGCAGGTTCAAGAGATTTAGCCCACTGTCGGCTGCCTCAAAGGCAGAAGCATCCTGGGACAACAGTGCGGAGGAGCCAAAATGGTTTGCTAATGGGAGCGGGAATCAGAGCAAGGGTGACAGTGGGACAGAGAAGGGGGTGTGGACCATGTACCCAAGATCTTATCTCCAAAACCCACTCAGATACAGCCATGAATGTGGTCACTAGCCTCCGGGTGGCATCCAAGCCAGTCAAGTTGACATAATTAAGCTGCAACATGACAATTTTCTATCAGTAAACCCCAAGCCAAGCTTTTTATGTGTTTTTCTAAAAAAGTTTTTAAAGTGTGATATACTTATAAGTAAAGTAAAAAACGCAAGCATGCCATTGTGTCGTTGTGTTGCACAATCTGATATCTACGCACTGCACTTTGGGAGCTATAAATCCAGACAATAAATTTGGAGGTAGATCCTTGACTGCTTGCCAAAAGTGAGCAAAATGATCCTGCGGTGTGGAGTACACATGACGGAAGCAAGTTTGCTGCTTTAGGACACTGAGCACTTCATGCTGTTTGTACAGTTAATTAAACTGCAGTGAGTCCTTGACGCTTTTGTTTAGGATACAATTCTTTGACTGTCTGATAAAATGCATAGACCTTCCTCTGCTCGGAATGATCATTTAAATGCATGAACTAAATATACAACATTATAAAAAAGCAATTTTATTGAAAGAGTTATTAAATTTTTCATTTGCAATCTGGGAATATAATATCTGTATTTCTTGATTAATGCATTAAATATTAATCTCTTGTGCTGATGATAATAACTGTCATAATATTAAAGCAGTGATATTTCAAGATTGTCTGTAACAACCACAAGTAGATATAAAAATACATGATTGATGATAATACTATTAATGTAGGTTTTGTAAAATTTTTTGAATAAAGTAAAACTGAGTTTGGCTAAAGGCTAGTGAAAGAAAGATGTATTTTGTTTCCACCCACTTAAAAAATCCTCCAAATTCTATTTAATGATAGTTAATAAATATATAATACATTAAAAAGCCTTCAATAACATGTTAATTTAAATCTTTGAATTAAAATAATTGAATGATACATTTGTTTAAGGCAAAGAAGCTATGCTAACATGAGCTTTAATCATTTTATCATATTAAATGTTTATTATATTTTAAATGTCTATAACATTAAGAAGGGTTACATTCAAATATTTTAGGTATGTTGAACTGCTAAAATTGCAAACACAATTAAAATATTAATCAATAAGAATATGTCATTATATTAGTATGTATTTTATATATGATAGAGTTTTACTTTTATATATAATTATAGAACCAATTTTCTTTTGAAGAATTTCAATTATGTGTTCTAATCTCTCTCTTGTTTGAGTGTAATTTCTCTCTATCTAACTTAGATTTTATTGTGCTAATAAGTGTATGGTTTTTTTTTTCTAAAGCTGAAATATGGTCTGCTGGGTCTAAAAATTCATGCAAGATCCTGAAAATTTGTACAATCATCTGCCTAATCAACATATCCTTTCTTGCTCATCTCTAATAACCCAAAGAAAAGAGAAAAAGAAAAGAATCTTTGGGGATAATGAAAGCACTAGCGGATACAGTTGGAAATGATTGCATAATGTTTTCTTCTAATGTTGCTGCATTATTTATTACTTTGAGGGTTAACCTTATTAAGACTGAAAAATATATTTAAATTATCTATGAATCTTTTAGTATCAGGACAAGAATGATTACACAATGATTCTTTGAAATATTAACTTTGTTGTCTCAAGCAAGTTCCCTATCATCCCAGGCATTCACATTTCTCCTCTGCAAGATATCAATAATAAAACTCACCTCCCAATTTTATTGTGGACATTAGTAAGAGGTTCCTATATTGCAAAAACCTCTTATTCTTCTTCCACTTGTTGTCACTTGTATTTCGTGTTCTTAATTGAGAAAGTGCTCAATACACTCTGTAACTGAGACATCTTCAGATACCTCAATATTTCACCAAGCTTTGGTTTGAGGAAAGAGGTGATATTCAAGATGTTTGAGGTATTTTGATAGTTGAAGATACTTAAATGTAACTAGACAATATGAAAAAATGACAGTGTGGCATAAAATGATTCATATAAAAGTTTAAATAAAGTCTACTAGATTTTTGGTAACAAGAAAATTAAAATTACTATTATAAATTTGAGATGAGGAACATCAGAATTTGTCTTAAGCTCAATTCAGATTTATTTTAGCTCAATGGTTTTAAGTCTGTAGATTAGTTAGAAACAAGCTATAACATTACTTACGTTGCTTGGATTTACCATTTAAAAGTACATAAAAGATACAAATATATTGAAATACATGGAGGGAAATTGTGTTTTATTTAGAATACGTGTGAATTTAGCGTTTATACGTGTATGCTGCTGGATCTTGATGTGAAATGGAACAGTTACCAAGGGCTATTGTCTCTGAAAATGAAAAATAAAGTCAAAGACCCCTTGAGGTATATTTTCCAGAGTATAATCCCTGTGTTAAGACTCAAGTTTTAAAGCTTAGCTTTTCTCTAACAAATGTCAGTCATAACAGTTTGGTTACATTTTGCCAAGCTTGCATGTTCCCTTGGGATCTACCTTCTCTTTCCTTTGTTCCTAGCGTACAAACTTCAGGGGAAAAAAATTTGCTTCTCTGAATTTTGTTTCAAACTCTGGTTTCAATTTTGTCCTTCTAGCCCAATTTCTTTCTTAATAAGTGGCATGTCTGTCCATCTTTTGGCTCCCTCTTCCTTGAAATCTGTAAATAATTAACTTTATGGAAGAAATCCACAGCTATACTCTGAATTTTGACCTTCTTTTTCTCATAATTGTTTATTATTCTGTTAATTTTCAGAGGCCTTCAAAATGATTTTTATTTTTAACTTTTTTAATCTTTTCTATTAAACTCAGTGATGTTTTCTAAAGTTTCTATGAGACAATTTATTTGTAATTTGTTTGTAACTAATTATCTAATATCACTCCTTAAGGTTAATTTGGAATTCATTTTTTAAAGATAACTGAATTCTACATTTGACCTATATAAAGGAGTTTTTCACTGTACCCACAGTTTCACAATCATTAATCACCATTACTTATTTATACACATTTTTACTAACCCCCCCAAGAAAATTCCTTTATCAAGTACTCACTTCCCTTTTCCATAAGTGATAATTCCCACTTCTACTAATGTAGAAAATATAAGACATTTCATGTGAATGGAATTGCACAACTGGCAAAATTACTGAGAAATTATCAGCACATGATAGAATCTTAAAACGGTAACTGTAACTCAGAAATAGAATTATATTAATACATATTTAGGTGTTAATATTGTATAATTACCACAAAGAAAACCTGGCTTTAGCACACTGAGTTAAATCCTCAGTCTGTTTCTTTAATTATTATTTTGAGACAAGATCTTGCTGAATCATCATTTGTGATACTCCTGATTCAACTTCCCAGAGTACGAAGATTCCAAGGCATGAGTTAAACATCTTGCAAAGCCTATAAATCCACTGATCTGATTATCTATGATTGGTTAAACTGAGATATCAGTATTTTTTCTGAAGAGTTACACACACATGTACATCTACATAAATGGGCAGATATCCAATATAAAATCTAATGTCCCTACACTTTGACCATATTTTCATAAGTTAAAACAGAATTCCAAAGAATTTATCTTTATATTAGAAAACACTTTAGTTATAATCTAATAGGGCATAGGTATATGCATATATGTGTATGTCACATGCATTTACATATCCACACAGCAGTTAAAGTACCTCAGATTAAAAGAGGTATCCTAATGCAAGAACACCAAAACACCAGCCTGGCACTGACTAGCCTCTTGAGCATTTATTTTAATCCTTCTGAGACTACACACTGGTATCTATAAAATAAAGGCATCAATGGGACATGCATAGTATTTTAGAAATCCCAACTTAAAATACAAGAAATCAAATGTATAAAGCAAAAAACCCCACACAATATTCTCTTGTAAATTCTCAATAATTTTGTAGATTGTTCATGACAAATGTGTTCATAACATCTTTTGGAAGGATACAAAATTCTTTACGAAACACTAAGAAACGTGGTAAATGTACTTAGCACATTTGGATTACCTTATCCGGGGATATAGAAAGGTGAAATTTGTGTGCTACTTGGAACTAAACATAGGGGGTTAAATACTTTCTATTTACTATTTATTTAGTTATTCATTCAGTTATTTATTTATTGGGTCTAGAGGGCAAGCTCTGAGCCTTAGCACTGAAGTAAGTCCTAAGGCTTTTCCATTTTGTTGTTGTTGTTTTGAGACAGGGCATTTGTGATCCTCCTGCTTCAACTTTGTAGAGTACAGAGATTGCAAGGCATACGCATCTAACCGCTCCATCATAAACTCAAGAAATTATTGTCCAATCTGAACAGCAAATATCCCCATATATAAGAAGAGAACATTTTTTCTAATGGTTTTTATTGAATACAACTGCCAGCACACACACTTCTGGGAAGGATATTTGAATATAACCCAAAATAAGCGGAGGCTTTCATTAACGTAGGGTTATCCAAACATAAGGCTACATTACTCTTAAAAAGATAAGCTTCGTAACTCAATAAATCAAGTTATTGGTTATTCTCCCCTGCTTTGCTGCCTTCACTGGGTTATTGCCTGTGATTATATGTAATACACAATTTCTTCTCTCATGTTGTTTACTGCAACCTAGAAATGGTGACGTACACCAGGTCATTATAAACTGTCTAGTTTTTCCTTTCTACAGTTTAAAGTAACATTGATTTTTTTTCACTTGCTCGTTAATTTTTTCACCTCCTAGAATTCATAAGACAAGAAGAAGTATCTAAGGATAAAGAATGTAAGAACAATTTTGTAGAAGTAATTTTCACAGTAAGAAAATCCCAAAATTTAAGTATATTCTTCTTCTACACCTCAGTTCCAGTAATTTCAAGAAATAGCTGTATCATTTTATTTTAAGAACAGGAAAATTTTTTCACATGGATCAGACAATTTTGCATCATGGGTAAAGAGTGAAGATCAGGAAAGGAGTTTTCTTTAGTCTCCACCCTCCACCCTACAGACAAGGAAGCAAAGCAAAGTAAAAACCAAAGGGAAAAGTGATCAAATAGAGAAATAGTAAACTAGAGTTTAAATATAGCTTGAATAAGTCCCACACATGTTCACAGTAGGAACCTTGGCCTATGTGGCAGTGCTGACATTAGTGATGGATGAGGCTTAATTGAAGGTTATTTGATCATGTGAATGCTGACCTCAGAAGGTCTAAACTCTGGTGTCGTGGACTATGCAAGTTCCCATGAAGTAGGTTGATACAAAAAAAAAAAAAAAAAAAATTCAGATTGATCACCTTTAGAGATCTGGCTTCTTGTCTCTTCTGCCCACAGTCCCAAAATTCTATGCCATGTGTCCTAAGGTCCTTACCAAAGCTAAATAGAGTCAAAATCACGCTCTTCAGAAATGTGACCTAAATAAACCTGCCTTCCTTATAAAGTATACATCCTCAAATACATTTTTTTTTTCTGTTTTGTTTTGTTGCTTTGCTTTATTTTAAGACGGGATCTTGCTCTGTAGTCCAAGCTGGGCCTGAACTCCCTTAGGAACCCATGTTGGCCTTGAACTCACAGCAATTTTCCTGCCTCTGTCTCCCAAGTGATGGGATTGCAGACATGGGTCATCAGGCCCAGTTCATGCGGTACTGAGAAACTGAACCCAATTCCTCACACTTGCTGGGAAAGTGATTAAACCTGCTGAATTATACTCCACGCCCCTTATATAATTTATAGCAACACAAAAATGGAGCAAGACATAATATGCAGAATAGATTTCCTAAATTCAAACCCTTTTTTAATTGGTTGACTAAAATACCCAATGAGAAATAAGTGTATTCACTCTGTGAATGAAACTCATTAATGTTGGCCATTATTTAGTGTGTGTTTTAAGACATTTCACCACGACATGGAATGTATAATTTATATTTTTTTATTTATAATAATACAATTAATGAGGCTTTCTCTTTTATAAGACAGAAGCAAAAGGGCACACATCTCTGTGTAAATAACACTTTGACAAAGGACTGATACAATCATTCGTATTAAAAATACAGAAATGCTGTATTCAAGTTGACTTACTATTAAGCTGGCAATCTATGCAGCCTGAATTCATCTTTCTTCTCTAAGACATGAAGGAGACCTCGACAGGTAAATACAAGATATGTTCAATTTGTAATTTCACTCTAATACCTTAAAAAGTCTTGACAGAACTTCCCCAGCTTGTAAGAAACTCCTTTCTGTACACTGTAACATTTTAAGCCCACAAAATCGGTTGACTTTTACATTTGATTATAAGCGGATAGTAAAAATATCTACAGTGTTATCAAAATGCATGTGCTACAGTTTGAATAGAGTTTGTTCCCTCTACCTACTCATACTGAGACTTAATCCCCATAAAAAATATCTGCGGCATTATCAAAATGTATCTGCTATGATTTGAATTGAGTTTGTTCCCTCTAAAAACTAATATTAAAACTTGATCCCCATTCTAAGACATTAAAGCAGGTGAAAACTTAATCTGACTCTGTTACTTAGAGATGAAGCTTTTGGGAAGTGGCTAGATTTCAATAAGGTCATGATTTAGCAGAACGTGTCAGAAGGTGTTGCTTGACTCTCACTCTGTGAATCCCCTGTCATCTTGGGATTCTACCTAGCAGCAAGGCTGTCATCACAGTTGGTGTTTTGACCTTTGGCCAGAAGTATGACAAAAAAAAAGTTTTCTGTAAAGCCTTCCCATGGTATAATATATAAGTAGCAAAAGAAAAAAGACTAAGATAATATATTATCCATGTAATAAGTATTCAGTTCAATTGTTATCAAATCCCACATAAGAATCTTCTATGAGAAGTTAAAAAATGAGCCCTCTGATACGATATTTTGTTGAGTTTGTTACCATATTTGACTTATATTGAGGGAACAAAGATAAATAATCTAAGTGTTGAAATAATGTAAATAGAGCCTTTCTGTAAATTTTAAATCAACAATGAAAAACATAGGCTCAGTAGATGATGATTGTGAAGAGCAAGTAACCCCACTTAGCTAAAGTTTCAGAGATACAGGAAGTATGATCTTATATTACATTTATACATTTATTAAAGGAACTAAACCATACCCAAATAAATAGAATATTTACAGTTCTGCCTTTTACTTTTTCTATTCCTCCTTGGTCAGGAGAGCATTTTAGGACTCAAGACAATGGAAAATGAGACAATTGTATCTGTCACCAAGAATCAATGAGTAGAAGTTAGGCTTAAAATAGGATGAGGCTGGCAGCCTCTGCTGCGTGCCCATCCAGCCTCCCCTAATACAATCATAAAAGGCAGACAATTTAAAAAATTTCCAATGCAGAAAACCATGACTGACAGCCAGCAGATTGCAAGAACATAGGAAAATATCTTGTAGCGAAAGCTTGAGAGAATTAGTTTGAAAAAAAATAGCATATAGCCTGCTATGCTAGGATACACTTGTCTGATTTCCTGAAGGGGGGTAAGGAGATATTTAATGTCTTCTCCATTGTCTATCACTGTCACTAAAAACAAAACAAATCAACACACTAAAGGTGAAGGAAAGCAGAATCTTGGAAGGCTATGCCTTTTTGGTGCAAGAGCTATTTTTTTTAGAAATCTAAAAGAGTGTTCATCAATGCCTCTCTCGGGGAAATCTTTTACTCATCCAAAGAAACAGCAGCATTCTGAAAGCTTAGCACAGCTGGGAATGCATGGTCAAATGGAAATCATTGCATGTTAGAGACAATTCCAGGCGGTTGTCACAAGACTATCTGGAAACCTAATCAGTGCGCAACGTTATCTTAGGGAAATCTAGAAAGATAGATTTGTCTTCTCCCTGGGTAAAGAGTCAGAAGTCTGTCTATTTGAAAAAGGGCACAAGAGTACCCATTTCAGCACCTTCTCCAGAAGACCCAAAAAAGGCCTTGCCTGGGAGTCACTGACTTAAGGTTCATGACAGATCTGCCCAGCAAAATTTTCTTTTGTGATTGTGGACTCTGATATCATAATAACACTTCCAATGTGCTTTCCATATTTCACAACGTGGTTCATTTTCATGAACCACTATCACTTCCCAAGGGTCCTTCGTCCATGTGGTCGCCCACGGGGTGTGCGTTCCTGTGAAGAGGATGTTTATCAATGCTGTTCTAGGCAAGACAGCACTTCTCATTTTTCTATGTAGGTGAAAGTTCACAACAGCACCAGCATTTATCAGCTTGACTTGGAGTATTTCTATTCGTAGTTACGTTCATATCCTCCGTTTAATTTTAGTTCAATTTTACCTTCAGATTTGCTTTTTCTATACAACGTTATTCTCTGCTGGTATATATTAATATTTTTTATCTATTAAAATATTTTAAACCAAAGTAAGTCTTTTTACTCATAATCCAACCATATGCCACACTTCAGCAATATTGAAATGTTTGAGGTCTTCAGTACATTTTTGTGATAAATCTTATGTTTTTATCATACTCTACATTTGATTACTCTCTGATTATTTCAAGATACACTCTCATAAGCCAGCTTGCTTTGAAAGAATTTCAATAATATATATTTGTTTGAATAAAAAGAGAAGTGGGGGAATTCTAGAATTTGGTATTTATTTAACATGAAAGCATAATTCTGATTATCATAATTCAAATTCTCACAGAAAGATTTTTGCCTTTTGACTTTTATCAAAGAAAATTATCTTTGCTATAAAATCAAATGAATCTTGTAGTAGAATTGTAAGAGTTATCTGATTTTTTTTGAATTACATGAGAATTTTAATTCTATTATGGTGGGAATGTGAAGGAATTAACATCAACTCACACATCAACCACAATTTAATTAGTTAAAGTAATTTCCACTGATTTTAGTGCATGCTGACTGTAAAATGAGAAGACTTAAAAATCTACACTACACAGGATGGCTAAAGTTTAAATTAACATTTTATTTATTTATTTATTTATTTATTTATTTATTTGTTTGTTTACTTATTGAGGCCGAATCTTGCCCTATAGCTCAGGCTGTTCCTGAACTCACTATGTAGCCTGAACTGCCCTCAAACTCACAGCAATCCTCCAACCTCAGCCTCCCATGTGTGAGATTACAGGCATGTTCCACCACTCCCAGTTTATGGTTTATATAGTGCTAGGAGAACTAACTCAAGGCCTTGAACTTCCTAGATAAGCACTCTAACTGCAAAGCTGCCCCTACAGCTCTTAACATATTATTTACTGAGAAATACTATCACATTTATGAAATGAAGCACAATTTTTAGCACAAAGCAGGACTTTTTTTAATAACAAGGTAACCTCATAGTAGATAATTTATTTTCAAATCAGGCAAAACATTTGAAAAAAATATTACTGAATTGAACTTCTTCCTAGTTGCATACAGAAATAAGACTCAAAAGATATACAATTAATGAACTTTAATAAACATACAGTATTTGTCCATTCATATGAGAGATTTTTCTTTTGAAGAGTTCATTCATATACTCTAACGGAGTAGTTATTACTCCAAATATTTAGGTAACTTTTCTTTTCAAATTGCTCTTAATACTTAATCACTTGTATTTAAATCTGCATGATAGTGAGAAGTATCTTCCTCTTGAGAGTAGATGTAATTTCTAAATTATCCCAGAATCATCTGGAGGCAAGTATTAAGAATAAATTTGATAATCAAGAGGAAATTTAGTGTCTGTGTCAGGGATAATTCTAAAGTAATGAAAACTAATTTGGTTGCACAGTTTGTAACCTGTTGTAATGGAAATTTCTTCCATCAGAAAATTATAAAACAATTTTGGAAATAGGAAGCATTGCTAGATATTATATGGACTCACAAAGATAAATATATTCACTGGGTTCCCCAGAAAGTGACTATAATTATTTAAAAATTAATCTTAGTACTGAAGAGTCTTGTGATATGATGAGTGACATGTACCAGGGAAAAATGCTACTGGAATTAGTGAAAGGACATACTCATCAATAAAAAGTGCTTATACTTGAAAAAGGTCATTTATGTAAGTCATATTATTTTAAAGGTATTTCTTAAAATTATCTAAAATTATTATTATTGTAAAGCATGGACATTTGATTTGCTAGTTTCTCTATGCATTCTCTACGTGAATTTTCTCTTTGTAGCTAAAAACTCCTACTCAACTAACTAGGCCTATGCCCTTTGTGAAATCGGACAAATATAAGGTCCTCTTCCCTAAATGCTTTACTAGCATAATTTTATTTTTTGCATTTATTGCAATGAACTTGTTTACTACAAAGGGGCTGCTCTCCACACCTAAGACTCTTTCAAACTAAATTCTTATATTTCCAAATTTGTACTACAACTATCAGCATGGTGTTTGACATGTAGTAAGTGTTCAGCAGATCTGTGCAGGATAAATGAATGAAATTGTCTCTCTTTCAAACTTCTCCTCAGTCTCCAATCTGAAGTAATTATGAATATTTCATTTTTTTCTTTCCAATTAGGATTCATTACATGCTGCTTTAGTTCCATTCTCACTGCTGGGACAGAAATATCAGATATCTACAACTTTAAGTAGGAATGATTTATTTTAGCTTAAACTTTGAGAAGTCACAGTTTGTTCACAGGTGGGTGGCTGGAAAATGGAGGAATCGTATGGTGGTACCAGAGCTAGAGCTGGAGACAGAGCTCTGCTGGGCATGGAACAACACAGGGAACTGGAGGAACCAGCACATACCCCTCTGAATCAATCCCCACACATTCTCCCCTTCCAGCTAGGTCTGAGTCCCAACCGTACACAGAGTGCATAGGTATATGAGGATTTTTATTTTTTGAGAGACACTCTGGATTGAAAACACAGTATTTTGTCAATGGCCCCGAAAAGACATATCTCATGTTTACTTCCTTAAGCAAAATGTACTTAGTCCTTCTCTAAGGATTGCCAAATTCATAACAGTTTCAGCCCTGCTTTAAAAAAGAATAATCTCCCTCCCCTCTAGTTCCCCTTAGTCCCTAGAGTAAGTTCCATGAGATAGTTGTGATCTGGGTCTCCCATATCAGAGAGACCGCTTGATAGTTCACCTTCTGCTTCTGACTTACCTCACTGAGCACGATTGTCTCAAGTGGCATCCATTTAGTCTTTATAGATGAGTAGTATTCCATTGTGTATAAATACCAAAATGTATGTATCCATTGGTCTGTTGGTTGGCATTTTGATGTCTTCTACATGTTAGCTGTTGTTAGTTGTATTGCTATGAGCATGAGCAAACACATGTATCTCTGTTATATGTTGTTTTGAATTCTGGGAAAGTTCCCAGAAGAGGTATCGCTGGATTGAAGGGGATATTTATTTCCAGTCTTTTGAGAAACTTCCATACTGCTTTCCAGTTGTCCCAGGGAGAGGGGAAGGATTTGTAATTCTGCCATGCTATGTATATGCACAAAATACTCAAGATTAATGCAAACTTTATGTGTTGCACTTATGCATATTGAAATGGGGGGGGGCATAGTTGAAGTTTCAAAAATCAGAGTTAAGCACTTTCAACATATATGATACAGGATAAGTATTCTCATTTCAAAAAGAAGTAAGAGAATAAAAAGAAATTGGACACAAGTAGGTTCTAGACCAGGCCAGGCAAGGGTTTAATCTTGCAGTGTTATGTGGAGCACACCTGGAGTAAACTGCTGAGAGATAAGAGATGAGAACCCCACAGTGCTTGAGTAGCCCTGTTCCTATGCATTGTGGTCAACTGCAGTCTCCATCTTCTCTTCTTTGGGCTGGGCTCAAATGCAGCCTGCAGTCTTCCTCAGGGAATGAGCCATGTTCCTGGCTTCTCCCAGGGGCACACTGGCTGGACTTCAAGGCCTACCTCTCAAATCTGAGTGAAAGTTTCTTAATCCCACAATTCTTACATTCTGCAAGCCTGTAGAGCCAAGATGGTGTGGATGTCGACAAAGTCTGACACTTCCCTGAGCAGTAGCCTTGCCCCCTTGGGCAATAGTTGTAGAAGCCTCAGAGTTGTAAGATGGCTGAACCTCAGGTGGCATTCTCTTTGACACTACAAGGATGCACTGGGGTTTATTTCTCAAAGCAAAGTTTTTCACCTCTTAACTTTTAAGTTGTTAAAGAGTAGGGTCATGTTCATTTTGGAGAGGCCCTCGGGGCATCTTTCCTACAGTCCTGATAGTAAGGACTGGGCTTCACTTTAATGTCAATCTCTTTAACTTCTCTATGTTCACAGGCCCCACTCTTGGACACTCTTTCTGTTTCACTAGACAAGCTTTTCACATCGTTTCTCTCTACCTTTTTCCTGTATTTTGCAATAGAGTTGGCTAAAAGCTGCGAGTAGTACCCATGCCACTGCATGAAAACTGGGCTGCCTTGAGATTCCCTCCACCAGAATAAGAAGTTCACTACCCTTATTCACAGTTTTACGCAAAGTCCCCAGACAAGGGTAAAATGCTGACAAACTCTTTGCATGCATAGCTTTTAGACCACTTGCTAAAACACTTCTCTTTCCCATATGAGCCTGGCTTTTCCAATCCACACTTTCCTCAGCACTCTGCACTTCCAAGCCCTGATCAGAGTCTCCCATCAAGTTCAGATTAGAACATTTCAAGTTCCAATTCAGCAGGAATTCTCAAACCTTTTCAAACTCCTCCCTCAAACTAGTTACAAAGGTTTCCAAACCACAACAGTCAGGTAAAGTCACAGCAATGACTCACTTATCTGGTACTAATTTCTGTCTTAATTACTTTTTCTTTGCCAGGACAGAAATGCAACTTTAAGGAGGAAAGATTTATTTATTTTAGCGCACAGTTTCAGAAGGTCACAGTCAATTCATACATGAGTGGCTGGAAAATGATGAAATCACATAGCAGGATGGGTCCAGAGATATGGCATGACCACCAAGTCAGAGAGAAAGGGTGAAACTATGTCAAACTCCAAGCACATGCCCCTTCCAGCTAGGTCCTATCTCACAACACTACGCAGTATCCACAGTTGCATGAGGCTTCTTTGGAGCAGTCCAGATCCAAACCACAACACGTGTTGAAAAAGAAAATAAAGATAATCAATCCACAGTGAAACATTTCTAAACACATGCACATTTGGGGTGATAATTTGGCTTAATATTACTATTATAAACCAAATTGCTAAATTAATCTACTTTATTTATTTGTTTATTTATTTAGTTGTTCTGGGAATGAACCATGGACATTCATATTCTTCAGACTGAGTTACGTATCTATCGTCGTGCTTTATTCTTGATTTCAAGATCAAATTTCTTAAAGTTGTTAAGTTGTCCAGGCTGGGCTTGAACTTAAAATCTTTTTTCCTCATCTTTACAGAGTCCTGGGACTACAGTCTATGTCACCCAGCCTAGCTTATTCATAATTACTAAAAAGCTTGTTCTCCTACTTGACTTGTTACTTAATAAGAAGATTTCACTATTCAACAAGTTACTCATAAGGAAAAATATCATATGTTTGTCTAATATGAGAAACTCCAAATATAAGCATACTATAGAACCAAATAGATGTGATAGGGAGAAATTGGGTGTATGAGGGAGGAAGTTGTAGGGACAATTAAGGGAAGGAAGAGACTGTAATATTGTTGTGATGTTTATGTGCACACAATCCTCAAGCTCAGCTTAACCATTGTAAATCACAGACACACACACGTGCACACGCACACACTCACACATGCACATATGTAGTAATAAATATTGGGAAAATAATTTATTCAATAAATATTGATTAAAAATACAACCATGTAGAAATTTCTTTTAGTTTTAAAATGTTTTTTAAATCACTTACATCTCAAATAACTTGTTCATTTCCTATTACATTATTATACTTTTCACTAAAGAACACAAGTAAAAACAATGAATTTGTAACTGTGGTTAATAGTGGTAATTTTTCCTGAAGTAATTTGGTCAAGGTCTTTAAAGTAATCTTTCTGGTTTTTGGTTGTACAGAAAAAAAGAAAGTGTTTTTTTCATTCAATTCCTACTTTTCCTAGTTAGTGTTTTTTTAATCTCTGTGTTTTCACTGAGAGGTATTATACATCATATCTTGTTATAGATGAAACCAAAGCCTTACCTGCTTTAATGGAAGAAGATTTTTCTATTGCAAGTTAGTAGTTTTTCTTGAAAGAATTATTTGTTTATCATTTTCTGTTGCTGACAACAAAACTTTCAAAATTATTCATTCAAAAATAACCCTTTCTTTTCTCAAGTTTACATTGCATATTCTTATTTGAAGAGATATGACTTTACTTCTTTCAAACTTTTTTACATATTGATTGCTATCAAGTATAGTAGGATACAGATGCATGTATACATACATGCATATGTATATATAAACACACACATAATGAGTCTGAATTATGTAAAGATGCTTTATTTTAAGACAGTAAGTATACTATAAGTTTATAAAACAAATACTTAAGGGACATTATTGTTCATTCAAAAATATTTTAAGAAAAACTTGAATGTACAAGTAATTTTTGAAATATTTGAATTTTATACACTTGTCTAGTCAATGCAATTTTAAGTAAATAGCACACATTTAGCAATAATTAAGTTTTTATTTAGTTACCTCATAAAAAGTAAAGCAAAAAGAGACAAAAGACAAAATAAATGTCAGAAAACAAACAGGAAGAAAAAAAGAAGAAAGAAGAGAGCTTCTCTTCTAGGAAAGGGAGACAAGGAAGAGACCTGTGAAATTAGAGAAATCGCAGAGAGACTTGATGAACCAGCAGGAAAGGAAATGTTGAGTTTAATTGGAAATAAAGTGCTACGGTTGACTGTTCCACAGACCAGAAAAGCTGAAACTCTCTGGTGTTTTAGTTATGTCTAAAAAGAGCCAAATTTGACATATAGAAGAATAAAAATAGAAAGAAAAAAAAGGTTAGATGATGCAATGTAGGAAAGCACAGAGGATAATGGGAAGTTCTGGGAGGTGGATAGGGGAGAGGACATGTTCCATCACACAAAAGAACTCAGAAAACTTCTCCACTGACTAATAGACTCAATCTGTGTTATGAATACTTCAGTACCCAATGTTCAAAACACGAATGCTCCCACTGTGTTTGTGGTGGAGAAGAAAAAAAAAAGGCTTTCAAGAGTAGAAATTAATTGCAAGGTGTTATGAAATTTTTCAATTTGTTGGCTTCAGAAACTAAAAATTATTGAACACCTATTATGATCCATATATTCTACAAAATATTTTCTATGACCTCCTCACAAATGTCCCCTCTATAATATACATAAAATGAGTTTTGTTCCCAGAGGAAACAGGAACATATCATTGAAACAGCTTTCTAAAATGCGAAAGCTCTAATACTTTCTCTTTTAAATACAAGTGATTATTATTATTATGCCAGACATATATAGCACCTTAATATAACAAAATATTTCCTTCACCTTTGAGGAAAAGCAATGATCAAATATACGGATACAACTTACTTTTTCTCAAAAAATGATTCTTTTTATTAGTAAATATTTGTGATACATAACAACATTAAACTTGGGGGATTTTTGCACATGCATATTACATCTCAATCACATTTACTTGTAATTCTCATGTTCCATTCTGGCCTTTTTTCTGCAACCCCTAGAGCTCATGCTGCAGAGTTCCTCATGACATGATGGCATATAGAAAGGATAGGAGTAAGGGCAAATCAGCCCATGCCCTTCCAGGTCAAGTTCCATGTCTCCATGCTTTCCAGCTAGGCCCCACGTCCCACCTCACAATACCCTAGGAACATGAGGCTTTCAGGGTACACTCCTGATCCAAACCGTCACACAGGTGTATCAGGAAGAGCACTCGTGGCTCAGGGAGCAAGACTGAGGACCTAAGTCATGAGACTGTAGAGTGTTTGAGAAACAGGAAGGAGCTTTTTCTGATTACAGTAGAAAGAGCCAGAGGAAATGAAGTGGAAGCGTTCCCTGGGGCAACAATGGAGCAAATATAAATAATGTAGACAGGAAAATCAGCAAGACCTACAAAATAACTGCAGGAATCCTAATATGAGATATGGTGGCTTATGACAGGACAGAAGAAATGCAAGTAAGACAGGTGGTAAGATTTTAGACATACATGTAATATCTTCTTTATGTAACTCCTAAAAAAATAGATCTCTGTCCTAACCTGATTTCTCATTATTTTGTTATTAAAAATATGTAATATAGTGCAAAATATAGGAACTAAAACAGAATAAAAGGGTATATATAAGTAATACATAAGTAATCATACATAAGTAATATCACGATGCAAAATGCTTTGTGATCATGCAATTTTTAATACAAATATCAATAAAGCCTGCTTTGTTGGTAGCTTTACCTTTTACTACCTATTAGACTCCTACAAGAGGCTTATTTTTTTTCTGGAACTTTAAAAAATTCTTCCATGTGATTTTAACATTTTAGAAAATTTATTTGGCACAAATTTAAGATTTTCCTCACACCTTCATTTAAAATGCATTAAAATATCTGTTGATATTTTTTAAATGTTGAAGAGAAGCCACTGAGTAGTTTTAGGGGAATATAAATGCAATATTTTCCTATGTAAAATTTATCTGAATGGTGTTGTTTGAAAAGAATTGCACATTTCCTGAAGCTTGGTGGAAAGTCCTTGACAAGATACGTATATGTGCACAAAATGCTCAAATTTATTGTAAACCTTAAATTTTGCACTTATACAGATCAACAAAATGAGGGAAAAAATCAAGAAGTACCACAGTAAATACCATATGCTCATATGTAAATTCTCACAAGGCTGATGTTCTAGAAGCAAGGAGTACAATAGGGCCCCCCAGAGGCTGGAGTGACTGGTGGAAAAACAGGAATGAGGAAGACGATGTTTATCAGATTATATGTAATCACAGTTAGATAGGATGAATATATAATTTAAGTCCAGATTAGAGAATTATTTAAGTAGGAAAGTAGATAAATGATTTCTTGAGGTTAGAGAGAGGACAGGTGTGATAGAAAGCTAAGGAATGTCTAATTTTGATTTTGAGACTGATTTTTAACCCGATAAAAATATCATAGACGTGATGTTGTAAAAGATTGCACTTCTATGTAAACAAACTAAAAATTACTAAAGATACACTTGGAATGAGTGAATTATGAAATCTGTGAATTATGTTTCAATAACAATATACGTTGTCACTAGGAGATGTTATCAAGCAGGAGTTCTAAAGGTGGCATGTGTATTTTGAAGATCATAACCATAGCATATTCTGATGGATTCAACACACAGTGTGGGAGAAATTGAAGAGCTAGTAATGACAATAAGATCCTTGACAAACAAGAACAATGGAATTGTCATTACCTAGCATGGGAAAGGTCAGGATAAAGATGAATTTGACGGTGGTACATATTAAGATTTCTGTTTGAGATGAACTGAATAGAAAATATTAATATCTAATAGACAGGTCAGGTATGTGGATATCTAGTTTAGAAGATGGAAAAATGTTCTGTGTTCATGAGTTAAATTTGAGACCTTTTACCATATAAATAACTTCTAAGTTTTTTAATGATGGAAACTCCAAAATAATGAAAAAAGATAAAGGAGAGAGCCATGATGTTGTTATTAAAATTTCCACAAAAAGAAAGAAAGAAAGAAAGAAAGAAAGAAAGAAAGAAAGAAGAGAGAGGAAGGAAGGAAGGAATAAATACAGACATAGTGGCCAAAATAATGACTTCGCACAGATGTCTACAATTTAATACCCAGAACCTGTAAATACATCATGGCGTGACAGATTTATGAGTGTTAATCTCTAGCCTAAAAGAAACCTAGAGATAACTCTGAATTAATGAAAGATTTCTTAAAAGTAGAAGACAGAAGAATCGATGTTTAGCAGAGATGGGAAACATTTTTCTGTCAAGGGCCATTGGATAATAATGACTTCATTTGTGACCCATACAACGTTATTGACTTAAAAAATTAACCTGCTATATTTGGTTAAACATTTGTGTAAGCAACCCCCAAAGTAATGGCTCTAAGTGCTGTTTTTATTCATAAGAGAGATGATCAGAGCATGGGAAGAAATCTTAACATTATGTGTGGGCCATGGATGGCCCCATGAGTACCCCAACCCTTGTTTAAGTGACACAATATTGAAAAGATTTCAATGGCCATTCTGGGAAGGGAACTATTGCAGTTTGGCTCTGGAGCATCCCCCAGAATCCTCATGTACCTAAGGATCCTATCTACTGTTGGGAGGTTAAGCATGGCCGGACGGACTGGATGCTTGGAGCTTGACCAAGAGGAGTGAGTGCTGGTTCTGCTCTTCCTGTCTGACTTGGCTGTGTTCTGCCACGCCATGAAGAGCCCTTTTCTTCTGCTCCAGGCCTACCATGTGGTTCCACCATTTTCAACAGGTCATCAATGAGTGAACTGTGATCTTCTGAAACTGTGAACTGAAAAGAACCTTTCCTCCCTAAAACTATAGCTGTCAGGTATTGTGGCCCAGCAATGAGAAAGTAACTAAGATGGAAACAAGACAGGGACCAACAGCCAAGAGAAGAGACACGCACAACCTCTAAAAATGAGAAATGAACTGAATTTTGGCGTTTCTCACCTTATCTGTAGATTGGAACCACCTTAGAAATATTCAGAATGCTACTTGATGCCAATTATGAAATTACTATTTTTCTTATTTGATAAAAATGTCTTCAAATTCTAATGTGCATCTAGGGTTGAGCCCTGCGATCTCATATCTTTGAAAACTACTGAGGCTAATCCATGTAAGCTACCAGAAAAACACCAAGGGATTAATTAATAGTTCATTATTTGCAGAAAGTAAGCTTCAAGAGATAAAGAAACTTCATGACATGGCAGCTAATAAGTAAGATTGCTAGGTCTAGCTTCAAATATGGGTTTCACTCCAATAAAGCATCAAGATTCAGAAACAAAAGAAGAAAAAAAAGATGAAAGACTTGATTTGAGAGATTTTTTATTAACAGCAATCTTTTTTAATAGTACTAAACAGCTATAATATTTCTATGTATAGATTTTGTATTATAATACAATTTTCCTTCTTTTTTCAGATTTTCCACAATCAAGGCATTAAGATAAGCTCAAAGATGTTAGAGGCAAGTGTCGCACTGTTCATTTTATCCCATCACTGTGTGTTTTGTTATTAAGTAGCACATTAAAAAAATGGGTTCCCACCAAAAGAGAATTATGGTGAATATAACCCCATAAAAATCCCAGCACTGCCATTTATTACCTGGTGGTGATGGGTACTTAATAATCAAGGTGAAAATAACAATGCTTAAAATAGAATTTGTTAAGCATTTTAAGGGCTCTTAATGTGTTAAATGACTTAATCTTTTTTTTAATCTCTTGAGTTGCATATATGAGTTGCTTCATTTCAGATGAGAACTGAGCCAGTTACAAATAAAATAACAGAGACTAATATATCATATAAAACTACCAATTGAAAGATGTGAGATTTTTTTAAGTAAGACAGACCAGAAGAAACAGAATTTGAGGATTTTTGAAGGAATGAAAGTTGCAAGAAATAGGTTTACTACAATGACAATTAGTAAATAATCAGAAAGAAAATGTAACCTGAATGTGTGGGGAAGAGACAAATTCCAGGAAAGGAATATACTTTCCAGGAAATCAATCGATTTTGGCCATCTCTACTCACCATTGTGTGTCTGAACACTCAGGAAAGGTGTCAGCTTAAATTGGATGGAGGCCGAAGCTGAAGATAGCTGCTAAGTGTGGCCTACAGTTTCTGTAAAGGCAGGAACTAAGAGTACAGGAGTCTGAGCTAATGGCAGAGGGGTGAAGGATGTGACTGGTGTCAGCAACAAAGAAAAGGAATGATGACAAATGATTCAGACATATACCTCAAGGGAAACTCCAGGCCACCCTAGACGGTTAAGCATGTATTATATTTTTCCATACTTTCCCTTAAAAAGTCCCACCTTCAGCAGACTAATGACGAGTCCAAAATGGGTGAGAGAGCATTGCAACGGTGCCCTGGCATCTCAAAATGCCTATGAATGTCATAGCCCAAATTCAAGCACATCCCAGGGACTCAAAGGTTAACCTGTGAAAGAGGAAGAATCCGATCCATCAGCTGACACAAATAAGACCTACTCACCTGAGCTTTGTGAGTTCTGAGTTTCATATTTGGTATACTTCTAGTTTAATTTCTGTATTGTTGTTGGGTAAACTCATATACCAAATGTATTCTTTTCATGAGTGCTTATATGCTTATTTTCAAAAATCCTAAAAACGATATACTGCCTGATACAATCCTATAAACCAGTTATACAGGATGTACTAATATAAAGTAAGAATGACTGAAATAGGTATGAAATGATATCTAGAATAGGTTTTTACTGAAAGTAGGAATAATGTTTCTATAGGGTATCTACTGGTTGTTTACACGTGCATAGTTTCTAATAGAAGCCATTCTTAGTATTATTAGAGGAAATGCAGTAATTCAAGTAGGAGAGAATTTGTAATTATAAAACTACCTTGGAACCATTTTAAAAGTATAAAATATAATTCCCTATAAAATACATACTCAATGACAAGGAAAATCTCATAATTGGGAAAAATAATACTGGCAAATTAAGTGAATGAGGAATTTTATACCAAAACATCAAACAACTATGGGGCTATACACAAATCACCTTCTAAGTGCTTGGAAAATCCCTGATACAATATCTGACTGTAGAGTCATATGTTTATCAGTGCTTTGTCCTTTAAGGTTTTGCTTATAAATATTCTTCTGAGCTCTATCAAAGAAATCCTGGTAGTCAAACACCAAAATCCTTTCTTGTTCTAAATTTATGTTTATTTACAAGGTGCTAAGCTCTTGAAATATACCTACCAGGCATATAAATATTATTTCAGAAACTTCTAAATCATTTGTAAATTTAAAATGTTCATGTCGCTACACCATTTTAGACACCGTTTTCACAAAGGAATTGTAGTTCATGTATGAGCTGTGAATAAACATAAAGGTTCACTCCATACGTCTGCAAAATCATGTTCTCCCACTCTCTTTTAGACCTTAGCGTTTCCAATCACAGCAGTGTAATTGCTCATGTAAAAATCTGCACCTGTGACCACTTAAAAAAATCACAAACTGGTATATACTCAAATTCTGCATATTGATGAAATGTGTGATTTTTTTTCAAAACGAAGATGCCGTAAAAACCAATATTTTACATGTAATAGTCTGTCAATGAAACTATCAAATTTGGCCTCCTTATTCACTGTATGATGATTATTTTTCAAGGACAAGATAGGAAAAAACAAACTGTGCCCACCAGGTCTTTTTACAGTGAGCTCTCATCAGTATTCTGAAGAGATTTTCCCCTTCTTGAGGAATCACTGTCACTTTTCACATTTTAATACCCAGCCATAAACTTTTCTAAAAATGCAATCACACCAGAAACTACTAGATCTGCATGTGTCGAAAGGAAAATGTAAAAGATGTATATTCCATGACATAATAACATTCTACAAATTTTATACGGGAATTCTACAACCTTTGGAGACTTTTTGTCCCAGTTGATCCAATGGCTGAATCTTTCACATATGTAAGTCTGTGCCTTTCTATCTTTGTTGTTTTGTCGAAATATGGCATCTCTCTCCACCAGCTGGTACATGATAATACATGTCTTTTTCTTTATGTGTGCTATTGAAAATACAATGTTTAATTTCTTAGGCAGAATATTATGAAATGAAGAGTACACCAAGCTGGTTAAAACTTGTATAGTTTATTCAATCTTACCTAAAATGTCTGCTTGAATACAGAGGTTTTTTGTTTTCAGCTGAAAAGGATGGCCTCCGAAAATCTGCTAAGGATGGACAATCAGATAAGCTTGTCCTTTGTGTCCAACTGTAGAAATTCTATAGAACATAGTCACAATGGTGTAAATTAGACTTGTGGCATAATGCATATGCCCTGTTCTAAACAAGGATATAGGGTTGTTGTTGTGTGTGTTGAAATTACACACAAGATCACAATTTGATTTACATATAGTAGTAGTTATATTAGTTTCTTGGTGCTATATCAGTTTCTTATTGCTACAAAATTAGTGGTTTTGGTTTTCTTTTCTTTGTTTTATTTTGGGGCAGAGTCTCACTCTGTAGTCTAGCCTTATTCTGAACCCTTGCAATCTAGGCTAGTCCTGAACTCGCTCCATAGCTTGGGCGGGCCTCAAACTTACAGCACCCCTCTTGCCACAGCCTCCTAGTGCAGCAGTTATAGGCATGTACCACCATACTCACCTAATCTGCAGATAGTACTGGGGAATTGAGCACACAATGTTGGACATACTAGGCTTAGCATAGACGTGCACATATGATTTAACCATTGAACTATACCCTCCAGTCTCCGAAATTCCCATTTTAAAACAACACAAATTCATTCTTTTATGATTCTATTGGTCAGAAGTCTAAAACCAGTTTCAGTGGTTACAGCCAAAGCGTCAGCAGGGCTCAATCTGCTTGTAGTCCCCGACAGTAGAATCCTCTTCCTTGCCTTTTCTTGCGTTTAGAGGAACAAGTCTTCAATCCATTGGCTTACTGTACCCTCCTACAGCATTGCTGGCTACCGTGTAGGAACTTAAAACTCTACTGAGATCACTTCATCTTCTCTTCCTCAAAAAGGCCTTTGATTACCTTATGCACTCACCCAGATTATTCAGAATCATCTTATTTCAAGATTCTTAATGATATATTCAAAGTCTCTTTCATTACATACAGTCATATATTTATTTAGGTATTAGAACATGGATATCTTAGGGACATCACTGTTGAATCTATGTCACTGGTCAAAAGTGGCAGCATTTATTATTTTAGTAGAGGTATATAAATGGAATGGTTGTCTGATACCAAAAGCAGTGGGAGTAAATAAGCAATAGTTAATGACCGTGCTTAAAGTGATGTGTTCTAAAAGATTCTTCCTCTCTGGAGAACATAAGCGTTTTGGTCACCCTACAGTGAAATTTAAATTTCTTTGCCTAATTTCAATTCTTTGATTTTAGCATTTCTTAGGCAGCCAGCATATTAATCTGTCAAATTCCTGTATGCTATAATAAAAAGATAATTATGAAGAGTGATAAATACTTCCTCTTTCTGTCACTGAGCCCCATAAATCCTTAAAGTAGTTAAGGAGTAGATTTTCATGAAGAAGAAGAAATGAAAATGAACAGATATAGAAACAAGGAGGCAAAAGAAGACAAAAACAGGATGGGATATGTTGAGTAATTATACCTAGGTATTTTTTTAGTGCTTTACTTACATTAATATTGATAATAATCACAGCACTATGATGATGAGGCTGTTATTATTCTCATTTTATAGGTGGCATAACTGAAGCAATGAACCAAATTGTGGGGACCTAGATGAAATGACAAATGTCCTGAACCCAGGGCCCAGAGTTTTCCCCAGGAAGCTGCAATAGAGGACATGTGGCTGGTCCCCTTTCCTCTTCCCTTTCTGCTGTCATGTGGGAGGCCATAAATAAGAGAGGATGGCTGTTGTTACTTCATCAGAGACATTTGCTGTAGATCGTGTGTGACTAAGAATTTGTTTTGTGTATATGAAGGAATTGATGTCTTGGAGATTGTTAGTAATAACAGCTGACATGAACTACACATATTCCAAGAGAAAATATAGTGAAAAGTTTTAAAGAAATAACATCAACAGGACCACAACATCAGTTGGATGGGAAACTTGAGGCAGAGAAACAGCTCCGTAGCCCTGGGGGCTGTAGTGCTGACTTGAGTATATTGGGTATGGTTCAGAGGCACAGAGTTAACAGAATTTATAGAAATAAAGGGAATTTAGTTGGTGGACTTACAAGTTTGAAGAGAGAGGTAATCCAAATCAGCAGTGTACATGTGGAAGAGCTGGAGGGTCCAGTAGCTGCTCAGACTGGAAGGACATTGGTCCAAGACTGCAGGACAGTCAGTGGGAGCTTGCCATAGATGGTTGCCTAAGAAAATAGGTGAAGGTGGGAGGCTGACGCGAGTCTAATGCAGTGATTTGTGAAGTGCCCACCAAAATAAACAAGAAGCAAACCAAAGTCTCCTCCTGGGCTGCTCAAGGCCAGGCCAAAGCCTTTTTAGGAAGAGGCTGCAACAATGTACTTTCCTCCCTCCTTCCCTCAGTTCAAGCTGCCAGTGAGGCCCACCTCTCCCACTTCCTGGCCCTCAAGTAAAGGACACACACCTGAAAGCCACTCCCTGGACTTTCCCCAGTTGCAACAAGATGACACAATTTCTCCAAAAGCCACACCGAGGAATGTGTTCATTGGATGATGATCAAAAATAATTGTCTTTCACTAAGTTAGACAATTTAGAAAAATGAAATTTTCTTAAAGCAGTGTGAATATAACAGGTTCATGATTTTTGTGGGAGCCAAATTAGAATTAACACTAATGGTATGATTTCCGGACAAGGTCATGTTTCAGAACGATGCCATCACAGACTGGAAATGAGCAACATGTTGGAGGTGAAGGGCAGTAAAAGAGTTAAGATACACACTATGAAATCCAATAGATGGCATTGAAAAGGAAAGCCTGGGCTAGAAGCTTTTTGAACATAAACTTTTCAAGGTTTATCAACCTATAGAATTTGGGTGGCAAGAAACAGAAAAGATTTGAACTTCACTGACTGTGGTAGTACAGGGCAAAAATGATATTGAGTTATCAAGCACAGTGACACACTGACAGAATTTATACAAAAAGTAAATGGGAGGAGATAGAACTGTAGACATACCCCAGTGGCTAAAGTGTTTGCCTAGCCCACACAAGATCCTAGGTTCAATTCATTGCATACCACATGCGGAAGATTAATATGTTAGGTACTGTATAGTCTCTCTGACTTGGAAAACCCAGAACACAGACATTCTATAGAACCACATGAAATGATAGCCAGAGTTGGGGGAAGGGACAGAGAGGGGGTGGGGGGGGGTCAAAATGGGAAGGAATTGAAAAGTTGATATGATATATATGTGCAGGAAATACCCAAATTCATTGTAAACAATATGTATTACATATGTATATTAGTAAAAAAGTGGGAAAAAATTATTTGGGCATGCTGACCCGCGCCTGCAATCCCAGCACACTGCAAACTAAATAAGGCATGAGACTGCCAGGAGTTCTGTTCAGGACCAGCCTAGACTATAAAGCAAGACCCTGTCTAAAACACTAGCAACAACAAAAACAATAACGACAGAAAGGATGAACATATATTTGAGTAGACAGATGTGACGAATTCATTACCTAAATATTCAAGTAGAGCTCTCATTGTTTTTGAGACTCTTACATAAAGGTCAAAAGCACAGCTAAGATACAGAGTGTTCAAATAGATGCAGTACTGGTTGTGCTACTTACATATTTGTTGCTGGGACAAAACACCTGGCACCACAATTTACGGGAGGAAAGATTCATTTTTGTCCACAGTTTCAGAAGGTCTCACACAGACCTTTCATGGGTAACCCAGTGGAAGTAAACGGCAGAGAGGAAAAAGCTGCACACAGCCTCGCCAACTGAAAGGCAACTGAAGCAGGAACCACTGGATGTTTAGACAATCGGGCAAGGCCAGAGTTTTTCCAAGAGGAAGCTATTTGGGAAATCCAGGCTAAATGGACTCCATGAAAGGTCTTCAATTCATCCATGACAGGTCACAAATTCAACTTAAAATCGTTAGGCTAGAAATATTTGCTCTCTCAAGATGACTAGGCAGATGTAGAGAAGGAATTGCATTGCCTAAGATAGAGAAGGGGCTTGACAACCAATCAATAAGAAAAAGCCCAGGAAATGTTGCTGACATTCCTGAGATAAGCGCTTCATTTCTGCCGTTGGAGAATAGGGTCTGGGGCCCATAGATAGTTGGTTAATGTTAGTTAGCCAGTCATATTGTAACAAGAATGCACTTGCCTAATATTTATCTAGTCACATAACCGCAATGTCAGAAATCCCCCACCCTCTGGTCAAATCTGATAAAAGCCCTGCTCAGCGTTATTCGTGGCTTCCTGCATGGAACCACTGCGCTGGTGACTTCTGAGGGTCTGAGCTTAAGTTTGAATAAAAGCTCCTTGCCTTTACATGTGTGCCTTGGTCTCCTGATGGTATCTGGGGATTCTGTGATCTGGGCATAACACTGTAACAATGTTCCTTCTTCTTTCCTTTGCTTATTTCAAGCTATCATTTGGGACCCTCACACCAAGGGTAGGTACTTCTCCCTTATTCCCTGGTGGGTAAGTCAGCAAGGTACATCTGAAAGCTGTTGTCTGGTCATTTTGCAATTTCAACATGTTAACTCAGTTGCTCTGATGTTCACAACCCTCGCCTTCCAAACTGGCCCTGCCTCTCAATAACATGGTTCCCAATTAATTCCACTACATCCAAATTCATGAGGCTGTTGGGGTAATCCTCCAGATCCAAACCATAGCAGACACTATAGCTGAAATTTCATGTATCTAAAGGAGAAACAATGTAAAGTTTGCAGGAGAGGGAAAAATACAGATTATGAGACAAATACCCGATAAAAAAAGATAATAGCATGTGGCAGGTGACACTCACTGTTCTAAACCCTTTGCATTCCTTCATTAAATTAATTCTTCAAGGAAATTTGTAAGGTAGGTACTAGCACTATTTCCATTGTACAGACTACAAAGTATGGAAACCTTAAGAAAATGTTTGGGGGTAGCATAACTAAAAAATTTTAGAGGTAGGATAAAAATTCAAGTTGTTTAGTTCAAAAACTGCTTTCTTACACTATTGAGATATGATGCCTTTTGAAACAGAAAATAAGAGAATACAACACTATAGAAATCTCAGCGGATCATGAAAAAGTAGATACATAAACTGTAGTATTTATACACATTGGAACACTACTCATCTATAAAGATAGATAGATTGGAGGCTTTTGAAGGCACATGGATGCAGCTTGAGACCATCATGCTTAGTGAAGTAAGTCAGAAGCAGTAGGTGAAATATTGGATGACCTCTGATATTAGAAACCCAGCTCAGAATTATTTCATAGAACTTAATGTGGGGAATAATGAGAACTGGAGGAAAGGGGCTGGGAGTGGGAAAGCCAAAAAGAGAGAAGGGAAGGATTTGTAACTTTGCCACTATACATGTGTGCACAAAATATTCAAGATCAAAGTACATATCAATAACATGGGGGAAAAGGTAGTATATTGTAAATTAATCCAGAAGAAGGAAAATTCACTGGGCATAAAATAGGAACAATGGTAATAATGTTTTATAAGTTTGAGGATCTACAAAAAAAAAAAATGACTTTAGAAATTCATGCAGATGACAGACTGAAAAGTACAATGAGATGCCCTCCACAGATGAAGGCTGTGGCGTAGAAACTTAAAAGATGCTCTGCACAGAAGACCAGGAAGAGAAGAGTGAAAGCTGGTCCTAGACTAGAGTAGCTCAGAAACATTTGAAAGCAACGAACAAAACATGTTAGATGAGTGTCCTAATAAAATGACTTATTAGGCATTTTGTTCACTTAATCCTTACAGAAGCTCATAAATTCAATACTATCATTACTCTTATAAATTTTTAAAAAGTTATTAGACTTTTTGTAAGAACTGAAAAAGAGATTTAGTTGCTAAGCCTTTTCTTGACCTTTATCTCCTAACACTCGATGAGTGATAAGCTGGAATCTGCACCATTGTTTTCACTGTTTTGTTGTCTTATTGATGTGACTTTGTGATACATAATAACAAGAATCTTAAGAGGCTGGTGCATTTACACTATAATACTTACAAATGAATCATCATACTCTTTAACAAAATTAGGGCTGTGACTATGATCATGGCCATTGTCTAGTCTCAGTTCTCAGCTATGAATCTAGAGATAAAAACCAGGATTCGTTCTTTGGCACTAAAATCACATTTTTTTTTATAAAAAGCAATGATATTTAAGTATTTTACAATTCAATTCGTTTTTTAAATTTTATGGAAATAATGGAATCAAGATGATAACAATAGAATATTGACTGTCACTGTAGGAAATTCTTATTAGGACCTGGCATCTCTGAATTTTGCTTAAGGATTTGTTCTAAAGGTCATTCTTGAATGTAGAACAATTTAATAAATTATAAGAGTCTGTTCTCGAACATACAAAGTCTTTATCTTGTGATATTTACTAAACCATCATTTATTGCTGGTCTTGATGGTAAGGTTCTTTAACTTTTTGAATTTTATTAATGTATTGATATTACTTAGAATATAAGCAAAATTATGAATTATCTTTATTAGTATTCTAAAAATTATTTTCTTGTATGTTTTAATATAAGAAAAAGAGTTTAAATATGGATTGATCTTGTCATATTTTGATTCATTTTTCATTGTAAATTAATACATGCAAAGTTTTACCTGTAGGTTTTTATTAATTTAGTTTATACAGCAAACGCTTGCAATTTTGCTCAAAATTTCTCATCAAAACCTTCACTAATGGTCAATAAAGCTTAAAGGCAATTTTTTATTTGTGTCAACTCCTTGATTATGCATAGAAATACAAGGAAGTTGGTAGATACAAATGAAACTGCTGGTTTCTTTGAAGGTAGAAAAGTCGTCTGCATTTGACAAAACAAGTTTGTGTAGGATTTGGAAAAGTATTTTCTCAATGTGTCAACAGGTAGATTTGGAAAGTACTTCTAGTTTCCAGTGAAAAACAAATACAAATGCAAACATTTACATTTGTTTTACTTTTCCTTTTAAGCACTGATGTTGGTAAGATTTCAACATATCACAAAACACAATGGAAATATTAACCAATGAAGGTTTAGTCTATATATTTGTGTTTGTTCAAAATGACACTGACCCATTTAAGACTACATTAATCATGGGTCCCTCTGCTACATCAGATCAAATTTAGGCCATTGATTTTGGTTTATAAGAGAGATAGCTTATTCAAAGCCAGCTTCAGGGAAGATAGTGAGAATAATTTTTCCCAAATTGCCCATCTCTCCCTGTTAACCAGGGACTTTTATGAGATATCCTGGAGGAGAAGGGGAACTATAGATTTAAAGTTACAAAATAAATTTTACAGTATTGTTGGCTAGCAAGTTTCTTATTGTTGACATTTGCTTTTATAGAGGTTATTGAAGCATCTGCCTATCTGTACTTCTGGTACGTTTCCTTTTTAAGCTATCCTTTGCTTCATGTAGTGATAGTGGGTAGAGCACCTACCCACTTCCCTGGAAGATATAACCTTAATTGAAAATGTTCTCCTGCCTATATTAACACATCGATCCAGCTCATAAGGATTAATTATTGGGCAAATTCCCTCAGGTCCTTCTTAGAGATTTGTTTTGTTTTGGGGACAAAAAGAAGTCTTTTCTCCTCAATTACTTGAGCAAAACCAGCAAACTCTTTGGACCTGATCCCTGCAATTTGATTCTGGCTCTCTTAGAAGATGCCTGCCTCCCTGAGCCTTAACTTTCTCATCTATAAAAATGGAGCAAATGACTAATAAAATACCATTAGAAAAATCATTTTTACGAGAACACATTGAAAAGTTTAAAGCTCCTAGAAGTGTGACTGATAGTATTTCTGCTCATCCTAAGTCCTCTTTTCATGGGCTCTTCCAGAAATGAAAGCTTTTCTCCAAATGTCTGTAAAAACTGCTTTATCCAAAAGCAGAGAATAATTCACTATGCTTAAGAAACCTTAGTGTCTTCTAGCCAAAATCGGGGTAGAGAAAGATGAGGGCAAGGAAGCCGTCTTGGCTTTGTCCCTAAAGATGCACACTTGTCTGTGAGAGGTCTGCATAGTATTGCCACTTTACAGTAGAAGAGTCTTCAGTAAAGTACACAAAAGTACACGTCTAAGAAGCAATCTTTACAAAATTAATTGTGATTAGTAATGCATTTGATTTATTAAATTATTAAATACATTTTCACTTTTATCCTGCTATATCTCTTACAAAGAAAAACCTAGTATCAGCATTTCGATGTGTATACACACAGACAAAAGCAAACACACAAACACAGACACACATGCAAGTACTGACCAACCATCAACTGGCCAACTAAAGTCAGTCTCTAAAATCAGCGCAGGAGCCAGCTGCCCTGGAAGCAGGAGAGGCAACAGACTGACCTCAACCCTCCGCTTTTACAGAAGACCCAACAAAACTAAACACTGCACAGTGGCTGAAGTAAATAAAGATCACAACTCAAAGATGAAATAAGGAAACTTCAGGCTTTTTGATATATTCTTGAATTGAAGGGAACATTTTCTTTGCTATTTTTCCTAATTTTGTCTTGAACTCTTAGTCCGTCTTCAAAAACAGGAAAGGGGATACTTCCCTCTGTAGGGTAATTGGAGAATACAAAAGTCACATAAGGAAGCTGGTAGACACCAAGGACATGCTGCTGCACATCTTCCAGTCAGATGACACCTGAGGTACACAAGCATATGCAGGTGTTACAAGACCCTCGCTTAGATCAGTCATAAAATACCCACATTGTCACTTTCAGCTCCATGTCACATCGCCGTTCCCTGCCCACGTGCTCCCTCCGTGCTGTAACAGGCATCTACACTTCTACACATACTATTTTTCAAATAAAAGTCATATAACAATTATGATAATGAAAACCTGAAAACACTAGGCTACAAATACATATTAACTTACTAAGAAGAATCTAAACAAAACAAAAAAAAAGTGACAATGTGCCCAGTCTTTTGTGGCTGTTATTAAAAAGACAAAAGAAAGCAAAAAGGAGAAAATACCAGTAAATTTTCAATACATGGAATTATTCCTTCACAAGACAAAAAACTTTTTTCAGAGATGTGCTACTTTAAAAAGTCTTAAAATAAATATTACAATATTTAAGCAGCCCCACTTATGTGTTTACCTCAAAATTATATTATAAATTATCTACTGTGTGGAAAATTAGAGAACACAGATTGTATTTTGAAATGCAAAATTCCAAAATTATTCTTAAAAATACAATTTCTGAGGTATGACTCTGCAATTTCCCTAAAAACCTCTTTTCTCCTGCTGTTTCACACTACAAAGCCTTTCAGAAAGGGGCCTGTTAAATAGCTGATCTCTTCCCTCAGCAAGGATTAGATGATCAGAAAAACCTTAATTATCTCCTTTCACCGTTCTCTCCATCATATATATATATATATATATATATATATATATATATATATATATATTTTTTTTTTTTTTTTCCATTTCACTTCACACTGGGGAAGACATCACCTACTGAAAAGAGCGCTATGCAAACCTCAGGGCAGCTTGACAGCTTGTCAGAAATCTAGCTTGTGTTGCAAGACACAAGGAGAACAACAGAGTTGGGCTGACATTCACCATTCCGGCAGCTAAAGGGAGATATAACTTTTTTTTTTTCTGAGGTTGTATTTCCCAGGGGACAGACAACCTTTTCGAGCATCAAAAACGCTTCCTAAAAACCATATGTAGTGTATAATTGCAAAATGGAAAACAAAATGTTTTCTAAAGAAAATTTTTGACTGGTTCAAAAATGCTCTACTAAGTAAGCAAAGACTCCACCTCACTCTGGGAACTCTGTTTTGTATTACCTTAACTTATTCTACAAACCATTTTCCTATTTCTTCTATCTCCTTTGTCTACAGATTTTATAACTTTATATATCATTGCAAAAATAACTAATCATTCAATTTGTATGAAAAGATCATTTATACATGTAGGTTGATAAAACTCATTTGCTGAAAAGCTAATAAATACTTTTTTCAATAAGTTAATAATTTATACAGTGGTGACAAACCAAAAGGTAGGGAAAGACTGTAACCTACCTATATTTAGAATAATCAATTTGAAACAAATATCATTCTAAAACTTGACACTACTTAGACGTCATTCAATTTAGTACAAAGCTGGAGAAAAATTATATTGGGCCAAGAAACAAATACAGTAGAGGTAAATTAAAATTATAAATATGGATGGGAAATTGGCTTAATACTGTATCATGTTATTATCATTCCACTAGCAGATGCATTATTAGTAGCATACGGATCACAAAAGCTCGCCATTCATTCCATCCAAGTGAGTGATTTTAGTCTTTTACTGATCTAAATAGGACACTAAATTTGTAAAGAAAAAAAAAATACCTAGATCAAAGTTTAGTCCTTGAAAAGTTTTCATAAAAGCAGAAATAATTACCATTTCATGTATCTTCTACCCAGTATTATTATTATTAGTTTTTCTAAAAGAAATGTGTAAAATATCCTGTGGCGGTCAGGGGCCATTATATACCCTGCTGTTCTAAGATCTTCAAGGTTCTTTCTTTCTTTTATTGTTCATTCATCATTATAAAAGTAGAAAAGTATGCCACAATATTTAAATTGGTGTAGAACAAATGAAAAATCTAGGTCTGAATTGTGGATACAAACTTTAAATCTGCATTTGGCAACCTGTTTTGTTAAACATTTATATTTGGGAATCTACCATTGATACCTCAAACACAGATACTGATCCACGTGATAACTTCTGAATGTCTTTAAAAAGAACAAATGCTTTTTACTAATTGAAAGTCAATTGCCTCATCCATAAAGGTGAAAAGGAGACAATTAATATGAGAGGTTGCCAAAATAGGACTTAGTCAACGATTGGGAAGCTCTGTAAAACACATTAGGAAGAGGAAAGGATTCTTTAGAATGTGTGTGATGAGTTTTGCTACTCATCTTAATTGATTTTTCACTTCAAAAAGCAACTGTGCAAAGAAGACAAAACCCAAGAGCTACACCTCCGACATTATGCATCATTAGTTGAGCACCGCTCTACTTTAATGTTTCTATAATTGATTTTTCAGCCTCAGACAAATACAAAGAGGAGCAGTGTGGGTACAGGGTAGCATTCATTTCTTGAAAAATGCATCTACCCCATAAATATTATACACTTAAGCTTTAGATGTTATTCCATCTAAACCTCTCACTGTTGTTAGTGGGCACTTAGCACGCCCTTGTCACTGGGACAAACTGTGTGGTTAGAAGGTAAAAACTGATGGTGCCCTTGAATAATCTGGGACCTTCAAAAAAAAGAAAAGGTAACATCTCGATTGACAGTTTGATGTCTTTCTCAATACTGGGACTATTTTATACATGACCAATCATAATATAAAAATTTACATATCTCACATACTCTTTGCCTTAAGTTCATATTAGTTTATGTGCTTTTGATTACATAGAGCATTACAAGCAGTTTGACAGGTAAACATACAACACTAAATGCAATGAAGGAAGAATTTTTGTACTACGTAGTTTGCTGTAAGAAAAAATTCAATTACCATAGCATCTACTAAAGTTTCCATGACAATTTCTCAACAAGTCTTATATCCAGATTACCAACAATTGTGGATCTGGAGTGTCCCCCAAAAGTTTTATGAATATATGGAAACTATGTTGTTGAACTGTGGGGCATAGTTGGAAGGGGCAGATGCTTGGGGCTTGACCTGGAGAAGTGTGTGTGCTGGTGCCACCACTGCTCCCATACTTGGTCCTGTTCTGCCATTCCACAAAGAGCTCTCTCTTTGGCTCTGATCCCATCCCACTATTTTAATAGACTGCGACCTTCTGAAATTTTGCGCTCAAATAAACCTTTTCTCCTTAAAGTTCTGGATGTCAGGTATTCTGTCTCATCATCCAAAAGTCAACAAAGAAAGAAATTAGTACCAGGAGTGAGGTCATTTCTGTGACTTTATTTGATCATGAGATTTGGAAGGCTTTGAAACTGATTTGCTGAAAAAGTTTAAAAGTATTTAAGGATGCTCACTTGAGAAATCATAAAGTACTCTGAGCTAAGCGTGAAGGGAGCTTAGAGAACAGAGGCCAGACTGCTGATAAATATAAGATTGGAAAGGCCAGATTCTAGGTGTTCCAAATAAAAATGTTGTATTGGTAATTGGTCTAAAAATCATGTGTGGTATGCTCTGGAAGAAAGTTTGTCAGAACTTTGTCTTTGTCCAGAGACTACCTTAAACTGAGATTAAGGGTGGTAGACTAATTAATCTGATAGAGGAAATTTCAAGGCACTCCAATGTCTAGGCTTTCTCATGACTATTCACTGTGCTTTTTAGCAAACTCTGTGGCAAAAGATAGAAAAAAAAGTCAAGAAAAGTGATATAAAATGTGTGTAATTTTGTGTGGCAGAGCAAATGAGCACAGGGAAGTTAAAGAGATTAGCATTAAAAAGAAGCCAAATCCTTATCATCAGCACAATAGGAAAGATGCCTTGAAGACATCACAAAAGTCAACAGACTTTGCTCTCAAAAGTGAACACAAGGGCAGCCTATAGTGCCAATGAAAGAGCTATCTGCAGTTCAGCCATCTAAAAACTCAAAGACTTACACAATATTTTCCAAGGGGTTCTGGCTACTGCTAAAGTCAGTGGCAAGCCTTGGCAATGTCCATACAGTCCTGGTTTTGCACGCTTGTAGAGTATAAGAGTTACGGGGTTACAGAAATTTTCACCCAGATTTTAGGAAAAGGCATGGGGTGGGGCGGGGGGCGGGGAGGTAGTGTACTCCTGGGAGGGCAGTGTGAAAAGCCTTAAGATTCAATGAAAACCCCTCAAAACTGAACAGGACAGGAATCCTAGGCTATTCTCTGAGGATGTTTATAAGCTGTGGACCGGTTCAGTCCCATGTAGAGAAGATGGAAGTTGCAGCCCACAGCACTGCTGCAGAATGAGGGCTCCAAGCCCTTTGGGGTTCACATCTTGCCACAGCCTACCCCAGGTGCTAGACTTTGACCTACAGATTTAACCCTAGACTTAGAAACTGCTTTTGTCCCATTGCATTTTTTTTTCTTTCAATCTTTCCTTTTGCGAAGGGAATATTTAACCTCTGTCTTTGTATGTTGGAAGTGCTTAACTCTTTGGTTTTCACAGGCGCTCACAGTTAAGAGTTCACCTTGAGACTCAGAGGAGACTTCGGAGTTAAACTTTTTTTTTTTTTTTTTTTAGCAGTGCTGGAACTGTGAAGACATTGAGAAATCTTAAAGGAGTCAATGCACTTTGCAAAAGGAGGTAAGCATGTGTCTTTTGAAGGCCAGGAGTGGAATGCTGTGGTTTGGACCTGGAGAATCTCCCAAAAACCTCATCTACATGTGACTATTGTGTACAGCTGGGAAGTGCGAGCAGCCTGGCTAGAAGATGCCTGGGGCTTGTCCTGGAAGGGTATGTGCTGATTTTACCCATCATCTCAGAATTGGCTTTGTTTTGATGAGCTATGAGGAGCTCTGGCTCTGGCTTTTGCCCAGTCATAACATTTTCCAGCCACTAACCTGTGAATAGACTGTGGCCCTCTGAAACTGTGATCACAAATAATGTTGTCTTTTTTCAAATTTGTGGATGTCAGATATTCTGTCACAGCAATGAAAAAATAACTAACACATTAATCTATAAAAGATTCTACTTTCACTTAAAAAATGAAAACAGCATAAAGACTACTACTTTCAAAAAATTCAGTCAGTTTTATATTCAAGAATATAATCAGTATTTAAGTTAGTTGTTTAAAAAAGTGTGGAGTTCTGTGCTTTTTGATTCCATTCTTGGATTTGTCCCACGGACTTTTCCCCCATTTTCCTTTTGACTCACCTCTTGCTTTTGCTCTCTGTGTTTGGCGAGCCAGACTATCCTATTTTGGTTATCTGATGATTTCAGCTCCTTTATTACTTTCTATTATGCAGCTGAATAGTGCCGGCCAAGCATTATGATTTTTTCACTCCAGCTGTGTTGAATCACAAGTATACGAAGTAATTGACCTTGTTGTTCATTGACTTGTTTGATGTCTTGCTACCTCCTCTTTTGTGCCACTCACCTCACTGCACATGCCTTCTAGTGTCATGGCCTTTGCTGTAGATACTATTTGCCAGTACGTTTTGGTAAGAGAAAACCCTACATAAAATATGGCCACCTGTGTGAAAATACCAAAGACTAGCAGAGTTTTATGGTCTAAGATCAACAGAACTCAGACTACTTGGTTTCTATGCAAATATTTTAAAAACGTAGACTATGTTGGAAAGGTTTCTTGTATATTTTGATATTTTAAAAATTATTGTCCTTGTGCATGTTTCCTGGTGCATTTAGTTATAAATGCAGTCAATTCTTTTAACCTGGAACTCTTATTAGTGTCACAAATGTAGTAAGGAAAATGTCAAACACTCAAAATAATCAGGAAGATCACTTACAAGTCAATAAAAACTGTGACTGAATTCTATTCTAGGTTCACATATTGAAATTGATTATTTAATGTTCAAAGTGATATATCTTTACAAAACTAGGAAAAAAATAAGATTACTGTATTTGTGAAAGTGCCAGAATACTTGGTTTTGAGTTTATACCTATCAAATAGGTGTAATGCTTTAGACACTATTTGTAGGTTATCAAATAAGCCTTTAAAATAAAGATATAAGTTGGGTTAATAATGCATGTTACTTATTAACAAGTATATTTTAATGATAACTATTTAAAAGCATAGATTTATTGATTAAACCTATTTTAAAGGTATAGGTTTATCGATTACATTTCATAAATATGTGAAAATAGAAGTCCATGCAGAAGTATCTCCTACTGTATCGGTCTAAACTTTAAAAAAATCTCTTGTATCATTGACTTTCATTAAAATATTCCATTCATCAGTCAATATTCAGTCCAAAAAAGAGATAATAGAAATTACCATGTGGAAAAAGCAAAACGGAACTGATAAAGTGGCCATCTGGGAGGCAGGATTCAGATAAACAAAGAAAGTCAGTCCCCCTCAAAGCCTGAGCACAAATGGCACAGTTTGTGGAAAAATTCCTGAAGCTCTGCTATTGTAGACATAGAAATAGAATTACACATTTATAGAACACATGAAGAGGTTTTTGAAAGCTCTCTTCTCTGTGGAAAGTGCACTCCACTATTTGGGATTCCTGTTGTTTGATTGTAGTTACCCACTCCAGGAAACTATTGAAGACATTTCAAGTTGCTGAAATTAATCATTAAATCTAGAATTTTTAGGTAAATGTATTCATTTTAACAAATTCATCTGTCTGGAATATCATATCTTTCTATTATCCAACATTTATATATTCTTCACTTTAATTTTTTCAATTATTCTAGTATGCAACTATTCTGGTATCTCTTATTGATGACAGTTTGTATCCAATATTCTGCATAAAAAAAGCCAAATTTGAGTTTTCTTGTAGTTTTCTTGTAGTACTTCTTCTTGGAGTAGATCTTGATCAAATGTAGCATTCCTCTACTGTAGTAGATTTGTAAGGCTCCTGCATAAATATTACCTTCAATTTAGTTTATTAAAACTACAGAAATGTATTTTCTAACAATTGCGGAATTCAGAAATCCAAGATTTTTTTTTTTAGTTAGAGTGAGTGTTTCTTGCTTCCTCTAAAGGCTTAAGTAGAATCTATCCCTGCTATGTTTAACTTCTGTGAACCACTGGTGGTCCTTAGCTTGTGGATGAGGAACTCCTATCTCTAAAAATGTCTTCACATCACCTTTTCTTAATCTTGATGTGTGCCATGGTGTCTGACTTACAAGAATATTTGTGTTGTCATGACATTAGCATCCATATAATCTACCCACCTTGACAACTTTACTTATATTTGCAAAGATCTTTCTTCCAAATAAAGAACATTTATAGAGACTAGAACTTGCTATACCTGTAACTCCACTAATCTAACCAAATAGTATTTACTTCTAAGTGATCTTTATAGGTTATTGAAATAAGGGGTAACCATTCTCCTGCAATAAGCATCAACCAACAAAGACTTGTCAGAATCTGTGTGGTCAAACATATTACAACCAGCCTCATGTCCCCTATTTCATTTTCTTGATGTGGCTTGACCAATACTCTGATGAGGGAATTTATAAGAATGCAATTTTAATGCACAATAAAATTTAACCACTCACTGAGAAAATTCAGTTTGATTTTTACAAATATTGCATCTTTAGCTCCAGGAGCTATAACTTCTATTTCAGAACAATTACAGGAACTTACTACTTATTTACTGTGTTAGTTAGTTACTTTCTCATTGTTGCACTGGAATCCATAATTTAGGGAGGAAAGATTTATTTTAGCTCACAGTTTCAGAATATCACAATCCAATTATGGGTGGGCCCTGGGGAATCGTGGAATCATATGGTAGAGCTGGGACCAGATTCCTGGCCAGATCCGGAACTGGACACAGAGCTCCTCATGGCATGCAGAACACAGACGAGTCTAGGAGGAGAAGTGGAACCGCCACGCACCCTTCCAGGTCAAGTCTCATGCACCTGCCCCTTCCAGTCAGGTCCCACCTCCCAATAGTACACAGTGTTCCTAGGTTCATGAGGCTTTTGGGAGACACTCCAGACCCAAACCACGACACTTACCTTTCCCTTCAGTTACAAACAGAACTACTAGCAAAGAAGAATAAAATATATGAACAAGTCAAAAATTCCAAATGGCAAAAACTATATTATGATATCATAATAGCCCTAGTTAGCAGTAGATTTACGTCTCTTAATATAGTATGAGCCAAATACTATTTTGCTGATAAATTAGGAAAGAAGAGGTATCTTTCCTTGTTTTCACATTTTTGGCAAAAAGAAAAATAAACATAAGCAAGAAAGAACATTTTTCAGTAGCTTTCTTTCCACCTTAGCATCTTCCTTTGATATGACATGACTTCACCCCCATCGAGTGTTTCTTTGTCCATTAAAAAAAATAACTTAGCAAATAAGAAATGCCAAAAATTGCAAAATCATGCTGAAATCAATAATTTTCACAGAAATTCTTTTTCAGATTCTTAACTCCTCAGAAATTTATAGTGACTCCACTGGGATTGTGATCTTAAGCCCTTTCGTGGTCCTGAAAATGCACCACTGTTAGCAGTCAAATCAAAGGATGGAAAGCATGGTTTTATGAGCAACAGAATTTTTAAGATGCTTTGAACATCAGCCCTTTCTTCTTTTGCTCTTGTAGGCCATGATAAAAGTGACATCTTTGAAATCTTGAGGCATCAGTTCCTGTGGCCTCTGTAATTTTTCTACCTTTCTTCGCCATGTCTGGGGCCTTGATCTCTGGCCATCTGCGTGTTCTCACACTGTGCTGTCCCACCTTTCATTTATACCGGGGTCATCTCCTTTTCAGGTGTGCAGCCTCTCCATCTTACCTCTGAACTAAAACAGCTTTTGAAAAGATGTCAATCTATCAAGGGCTACCGGCAGGAAAAGTGAGGGAAGTTAACTTGAAGTATTTTTTAGATAAAGTTTAATAGAAGCCTTTTTATATATTACAAGCCTGTCTTCTAAAATGTTTTAGAAAAACCGTAAAGAATTCATTTCTTTTTTTTTTCTTTTTAACTAAATGTTTGGCATGGTCCAGGACTAGCTATCCTGATTAATTGGAACACAGAAATACACAACCAATTGAACAAAATAATGATTTATAAAGGTTTTAAGAATAAAAGTTAATCACAATAAAAATCCCTTCAAAATTTTGTAAAATAGGCCTTTTATACTGGCTAAAATAGGGGAATTATTTCAACATAAGAAACACAGCAAGTGTACTTATGGTAATTATCATTTAGATTACCTCATGCCATTCATACAATCAGTTTACATTTCCAAGAGCTTTTGAGAACAAGCAGTGATCAATCAGATAGCTATTATATAGACCTGGCTCCCAAACAATCATTTTTTCTTACAGAATAAAGACACATGTATATCTAATGTTGTGCATTTATTCATTTTTGCAAAAGATTGAGGAACTATCATGAATGATTTCTTTGATAGGTAATAACACAAAAATAAATGAGCGAACAGAGATGATGTTATGGTTTGGATCTGGAGTGTCCCCCACCAACCTCACATAGCATGGATATTAGGTATTGTTGGGAGGAGTGGCTTAACCTGGATGAGCAATGTGCTAGTTCCAGCCTGCCTCCTAGACTCGACTTCTTCCTCTGACATGCCGTGAGGAGCTCTATATTCAGCTCCAGCCTCATTCCACCATATCCAGCCTCCTGCCTGTAAATGGATTGCCAATAGATTCTGGTCTTCTGAAACTGGGAGCTAAAATAAATCTTTTCTGCCTAAATTGTGGTTGTTGGGCATTTAGTCACAGCAATGAGAAAGTAACTAAGACAGAAGATAAGCATTGTAAGAAAAGTCAGGAAAGTGAGGGGACTGCCAAGGTAATATATGCAAAGGTGGTAGCTCTTTCAAATGTGGTAATCAGTTAAAGCTCTCTAAGAAGGATTTTTTTTTTTTTTTGCAATGTCCCTGAAAAGTCTCATGTATTTGGATGTTATGGATTATCTACGGAACTGGATCCTATTAAGAGATGGGGCCCTGGTCGGAAGGGTGGATTGGGGGCAGGTGGTATGTGGTGGAAGACAGGCATAATGTAGAAATTATACTAAGCTGAAATATTAGAAAAAGCTAGTTATCTAAGAAAAAGAGGCAACAATTTTAGCAAAGCAAAACTGAAAATTTAAAGGTTATGTGTCAGGCAACAACTTGGTACGTTGTAAGGACATTTAAGAAAATCAAAATTGTCTTGTTTATGAGAGACAAAATCTCAGTGAATTTAGAAATGTGCTATGGTGGATTAGTTAGCTTTCTGTTGCAGTTAACAAACTAAACTCAATGAAAAGAAAGCTTTATCTTGGTTCCTGCTAGCCTGGTTGTTCTGGGCATGTCATGAGGCAGTCTTTCATAACAGAAGACCAAGGCAGAGGAAAGTTGCTCACTTTTTAGTGACCAGGAAGCAAGGAGTGAGTAAGGACCAACAACTGAGAACAGAATGAGAAACCCTTCAAGGGATCATTGCTAGTGACCCACTTCCTCAACTAGGCTCCTTCTAGTAGGATTACAGGACCTCTCAATGGCATCAGGATCTGGAGACCAAACTTTGAACACGTGAAACTTTCTGGGAAATTCTAAATCCAAATTATAACATCAGAATGCCGTGGGGTCCTGTGACCCACAGAGGTGAACAACACAGAACACAATGGTCACCTTTTCCCTCACAGTAATTTTAGTGACATTCATAAAATATAAACTGGAAAGATGTAAGCCCAAATGTGACTAAGGAGGCTAACGTGGAAGCAATATCTGTGTGTAGATAAGTCTCTTGGTTTTTTTTGCTGTGTAGGGCCCAAAAGGGAGAAAAATTATAACAAAATACATTGATGATTAAGATTTTACTGAAGTACAGGGTTGAACAATGTAGTGTAAGATATTATTTTATGTGTAGTAGAAGTAAATTCATCTGAAAAATTACTTGTCACATTCAAAATTTTAAGAAATTTTATGTAGGTTTAAGATGAAGTAAAACAAAGATACCATATATTGACTTTATATTCCATTTACAGTCATATAAAATTGAGTAAAAATCCTCTATGCATATTTTCTTAGGCTGTCATGTAAAATTCATTATCTGTGTTAACAAATGGTAAGCAATAAACAAGTTTAATCTTAGGTGTGTCATAAAATTTACCCTGGGCAAGCTCTTTTAGGATCCAATCCCATATTGTTCTAATAAAAGAGTTAGAATAAGATAAGTTAATTTCTTATAGACTCCAAAAGTCTATATATTTTATAAAAATACATAGATACTTGCTTTTTCTAATTCTTTGATTGCAAGTAACTGAGACCCATTAAGTTAGCTGAAATTGTTTGCCATCGCCTAAATGTTATCTGTAGGCAGGTGGAGAAGTAATCTGTATGGATGAATAGAAAAGCTCAACACAAAGGTGTTAACTCTTTCTTGGAATATGGATAAGCATTATATAATCAAAACACATAACATTTTTTTGTTTCCTTAAGTTCTTGTTATTTTATTTATTTATTTTTGAGACAGGGTCTTGCCCTATAGGCCATGTTGGTCCTGTACTCAAGATGGAGCTCAGACTGGCCTCAATTTCATGGCATTCCTCATGACTCAGCCTCCCGAGTGCTGGGTCTATATTATATACCTGAGCCAGCTCACCCAGCTTATATGGTGTTAGATTATGAGCCCCGGGCTTTGCACTTGCTAGGCAGGTGACTTAACACTGAGCCATGACCCTCCCTCCTTAAATTCTTGTAGCTAGATAAGCTGACATTAGAGTTCATAGAAAGTACTCAAGTGAAAGTGACCAGAAAATACCTGAAAAATGAATAAGCACAAGGATAAAGTGGAATCACAGGCTAATGAAATACATAATAATTTCCTAAGTACTTAAAACGTTCATACTGAACTATAAATACAGCAATCAGTGAAACAAAAAGAAAGCCTGTAATTGCTGATGAAGAGATGGATTGGACATAATTATGTTAGGAAAAATGGATAGCAATTTAAGGGGGAAAAAGAAGTTATATTTACTTTTCAATTCTTTTGTCATAATAATTTTCAAGGGATCAGAGAAGGGAGTTTCAGGGGCACTGTACAGACCCACTCGTTGTCATACAATTGCCATTCCTGCTCTTCAATGAAATTCTGCTCTAGTCTTTAAAAAATTTAATATCTGTTATACCCACATTTTCTATGTCCACAAGCTACCTCTCTGGCCTTCTCTGAAGCTGGTCAGAAGTCTCTACTGGTTTCAAACTTCTCCATTCTAATTCATTATTTAGCAACCCATCCATTCTCCTTCTTATCATTCACAAGTTGATTGAAATAGCTTAGTTTCACTTGAACATGTCCACAAATATAAGCACCCAAAAGGAACCCTTTCGTGCCATTTCTTTTTATACTTGTCTTCTATTGTCAAGACTAAAATAGGAGTTGGAAGTTAAGTGCTTAAAATCTTTTAAGAAGATTAAATTAGCCTGAAAATAAACTAGGTCTTTGCTTTGAAAAATAAACCTCAAGAGAATTGTATGTGTGAGTCGAGTCATCCCTTAGTAACGCCTCTTAGGTCATAACGGGCTCTCCTGTGTGAGGGACCCGTACTGGTCAAATAATCGAAGAGCAGAAGAAAGGATCATGCAGAGCAAAATGCAGCCTCTTTCTTCTCTGCAGCCCGTGGATGTGGAGGATGGAGAATGCAGCTGCCGTTATGATGATCTCTGTGTGTGTGGCCGTGAAGTCAGCAGGGCAACAGGAGAGGAAGAGAAGTTTAAAAGCCAAGTGACCTCGTGCAAAGCAATGCCTCATCTCTTCATCATTTCATAGAATGTCGCTTCATTTGTTCAACACAATGATACACCAAATAATATTATTTTCAAAAATCTGAAACATTTTCTAAATTATATTCTTTTTGTGTATAAGAAACACACACTCATTATTCCACTGATACCATTGGTGGATTGTGATTTAATTTATGCCATTTGAAGGGAAACCTCACATTTTAAGAATTAATTCCCCTCTAGTTTTTGTCAGAACTACTTCCATTTTCTTAGTCTCTTGTATTTAGGTTTGCAATCATGTGAAGTCATTCTGGACTCTTATACAACATTCATTTGATAATAAAGAGCCTAGGTCTCGATTTTAAATATATTTGCTTTCATTTCTCTTCATTTTCTTGATATGTATATATGTGACACATAATGTTTAGCTGAACTTGAGTATTTTGTGCACACGTGTCACGTCAAAATTACAAATCCTTCCTCTCTCCCTTTTGCCTCCCACCACGAGTCCTCCCCCATTTAGTTCTATGAAATGACTGTTTTCTCATTTCTCATATTAGAGAAACCATGTGACACTTTACCTTCTATTTCTGACTCACTTCATTGAGCATGATAGCCTTAAGTTGCTTACCTACCTACAAAAGTCTGAAAACTGTCTTTATAGATGAACAGTACCCTAATGTGTATATATACCTCAATGCAGAAGAATGAATCTAGACAAACATCTCTGACCATGCACTAAAATTGAATCAAAGTGAATTAAAAACCTATATACTAAAACTAAACCTTCTAGAAGACAAAGTAGGCAAAAATCTAAAAGATATATATACATACTGGCTTTCATTTCTCCTTTATTTCCCTAATGATTCCATACTCTACTTTGATCCCAGCCATTTCTTCTTGAACTAATGTTACAGGGAGGTGTCTCACAAACAAGTTGCACTAGCGATAGCTGAACTTTCAGGATTATAACAAAATACCAGAGGCATGCTATAAAGAAAAGAGTTTTATTTAGCTCACCGTGCTTGAGAGTCGTCAAGGACAAGATGATGGTGTTGATTTGCCTCTAGGGAGGCAAATGATGAAAGACATTAAAAAACTTAATTGCGTGACAAAGAAAGAGTTGACAGTTTCTAAATAGGAAGAAATAAAGGGAGAAAGCTCCCACTAAGTACCCCTTAATGATCACACGTCACCACATTGTGGACCAAAATTTTGGTGCATGAGAGTTTGGAAGACACACTTAAATCCCTTCCAAACTATCATATGACTTCTTAGATTATATCACCACTATCCAAAAAGTGTTTCTGAATGTCTGCTTACCAATATAGGCACGTGCTGGCTTACTGGAGGAGATGGCAGTTCTGGGATTTAAAATTGAGTCATTATTCTTTTATATGAAAGAAATAAAATTATCACAAAAGTCAATATCAAAAGAACTTAATTCAATGCATTCTTCACTTAAACAATAAAGTGCCGCTCACAGATTTGGTTTATTCAGCAGAAATTGTTTTTTAAGGCACAATATTCTCACGATGCTGTCAACCACCAATTGCATGGTAACTGTGACTGTTTTTATTTCCCATGACAGACTGAAAGCAATCGAATCACGTCCATAAACTAAAACACATGGAGGATGTTTTCCAGATAGTAAATAATTTAAAATCGATTTTATTAAACAAGCAAGGAAGTATTATAGAATAGAATGCAAAATCCACATCAATAATTTAGAATAAGGCATAAAACCATACAGAAATTTCACATTCATAGTGAGGCTCTCGGGGTTCTCTTCACAAATACCTAGGGATATTAAGTTCTCTTTTTTCTGTTTTCTCACTCCTGGGAAGGTTTATAAAGTACTGGTCTCAAAAGTGAACTATCTTTAAATTGTATTTTTTAAGCATACAAAAAATTCTGATTCACATAGCTTAAGGAAGGAAAAAAGAAAATAGTTGGATAGAAAAATTGGACAATTTACATGCATAGAAGTACTACAATTAAAAATTAAAGTGTTCATCATTGCACTACTAGGTGGTTTTACATGACTATTGGGGATTCCGCCAAAACACCAGCGTTTGTGGAAATTCAAACCTGGTATTGAAGAAGAAGGTTCTGATTTATGTTAATCTTCTTTCAATGAATTGCATGAAAAAATTTAAATAAGTAAAATAAGAATATCTCAGAAAGGTTGATAATGCTTACGTTGCCACATCTAGAAACCATCACCTCTCATGATCAGAGAGGCATGTCTTTAAGCCTGCCCTTACTAAATTTGTACGAAATTAGACAAATTGCCTCTTTGGTCTCAGATTATTAATCAGTGAAATACAGACAGTAACACATAAAAATAACATATAAGGTATAGATTTTAAAGCATTACATTACTTTTTTGTATTGACTGTATTCAATTTATCTTCCGATTTACTCTCTCCAGTTTTGGTCTTGTGAAGTTTCTCTTCCTATATAAATCTTGTGCAATTCGAAACTGTCACATCACTAATCTTAGGTCCCATCCAGAATTGCACTGCTTTCTTAGGCAGTGAAGGCAGCTTAGAAAAACAAGTTCAGGGTAGCAAAATGAATGTGTATGTACAATGCTGGGTTGAAGAGATAAGCTCTGGGTATGGTGATGTGTACGCTGTACATGTGTGTTTTACTTGAGAGATAAGCCGTGCCAGGTTGTAGTGTTAAGGGTTTCAAAGATAAGTCATGCCAAGATGTGAGCAGGGACTAGTAAATCTGTGCAAAGACAAGCTGAAGTTCAATTAAACGCATTATGAGAATGGAAAAAAATGAAATGAACATTAAGTCCATATTCTGATTATTCAAGTAAGTGAACACTTAACTCTCATTTTGCGCACTAAAGACAGCAAATTAGGTGATATTGCAAAGTTCTCACATAAGCTGTTTGATTGCACTGAGCTTGAATCATTTTTTTTTTTTTCTGCAAATCTTCACTTACCTGGAGACCAGGATAATTTGTTACAAAGAGATCAAAAGCACAGCTTCCTAATATGCAAATCTTATGACAGGACTGCCCTACTTGGAATCTTTACAGTCATTATACTGACCTTGAACAAGTACAAACTTTATGAGATGACAAAGAGTGCCTCTGTAAATCTCTTCATTCTAATATTCCAGTCAGTTCAGTTTCTCTCATGTACACACATCACACTCACATACATACATGTATCACTGAAGAATACATGACCAATCAAGTCCATACACATATTCAGGTGTTTTTTTGTTTGTTTGTTTGTTTGTCTGTTTGTTTTTTGAGATAGGATCTTGCTCTGTAGTCCAAGCTGGTTCTGGATTTACTATGCATCAGCAGCCCAGGCTGGACTTGAACTCACAGCAATCATGTCTCAAATTCCCTAGGGTTGGGGTTACAGGCATGTGCCACCACACCCAGTTTATGTTGTGCTGAGGAATAGAACTTGGAGCGGAGCCTTGCACTTGCTAGACAAGTGCTCTTACCACTGTGCTATATTTCCTTCAGCCCCTACATTCAGTTCTTGAAATAGTACAACTTTTTACACGTGTACAACCACATTCCTGCATGCATTTCACTATTTAATATCAGCACAAATTTTATTTGGCTCCTATATCGTGGGTAGTGAGAATTTGCTGAACATGAACATATGAGACAATTCACAATGGAGTCCCTTGGGAGCAAGTCGTTTGGCCTTGAGGAGGTGCACACCACGAAGGTAAACAAGCATGGCTGATTCTTTCATGGTGTGTGCTTCATGGCATACAAAACAGCCAAATACATTTCATGAGGTCAATGATGAATGAACTAATGAATAGAAATCATTCGTTGATGGTGCACATACTAATTTTTCTCTTCTGATTTTTAAGTTTATTTTAAAATATATTAAAAATATATTTAACACAAAGACAAGTTGAAAATATTTTGTCCTTCTACCCAGGAAATAATTGTGATCCCTTTTTAATTCACTTAATTCATTTGTATATCCAAAAATTTATAAAAATATCCCAGAACAGGGACTTTTATTCATCTTACTTTAAAATGAAACAATGACTATTTTTAGCAAGCCAAATACATCTATCCAAATGGTATGAAAGTAGAAGGTGATTTTTAAAGAAAACAACCACTTTTGTTTGGGAGCAACATTAATGATATCTTTAGCGGAGACTAGATTATAAAGGCTGAGGCAAATTGAAGTTAATTTTCCTGGTGAAACAATGTAAAAGAACCTTATCATATTATAACAGAATAGCTGTTTTTAGCTGGACACATGGCTTCTGAAAATGAATACTGTTTCCATCCCCATATGTAATGTGAGGTGTGGAACAAAGCCTCCTAGAACTGCCAATAAGGGACAGCTCATGTGTTTTCCCAATTCTTTTTTCATTCCTTATGAGGTTAGAATGTGATGTGAAGTCTGCATAACCCTTTCTATAAAGGCCTTCTTTGAACATCTAATACACATAATCTGTTTTGTAGGTGAGTTATTTCTGGAAAGTAGAATTGTGGTTTGTGTATTAATATTTGAAACATGTTAGTGAATTTCACTCTAGAATCATTGCAGCATGCTCACGTACAATAAAAAAATGTGTTCCAGTTAAGAATATTGTAGCATCACTGGACACTGTCACATCCCAATCCTTGCTTGTTTTTCAACAGAAGCATATCAGAGATACATACCATAAATATGTATTTTTCTATTCCTACTTGATTTAAATTGTATTCATGATGAAATTTACCCATTATTTTTATCTTTTTCCTGTTTTAGTTTATTATAATTTCATAATAATTGAAAGAGGTGTACATTTGAAAATTTAATTCTATGTCATAAAATGTAATATTGTTATTTTTTTCTGGCTTCAAATCTATGTTTAATTTATATTTTGGTTCAATGTAAAAATTTAAAATTATTGCCAGAATGTTTTATGGATATGAAAATATTATCAGAAGGAATGATTTGTTCATTTATTTTTTTTTATATTTCTACATGTTGGTAAATACAGAGGATAAAGAGAATAATGTCTGAATCAAGTCTTTAACTTTGAGTGAAATATTCTAATCTATGTTAAAAATACCTTCTCCTTGTCCTTACAGAGTAAGGTCTTTATAAAATCATGAACTATGTCACTCATTGTTATAAATAACGCCTCACTGTTCAAGAAAATTCTGTACTGGGAAAATTAAGTTACAGCTAATTTTTGTTTTTATTTCAGGAACTATCTGAAACTTTATTTTCCCCACTATTTTTATTAATATACAAATGTAATACATAGTATTTACAATGAATTTGAGTGTTTCGTACACCTATGTATCATATCGAGTTTACAATAGCTTCCCGTTTTCTATCCCCTCCATGTCCCTTCCCCCGACTCCAGCTATCACTTCAAATGGTTCTAAAGAATGTCTGTGTTCTGGGTTTTCCAAGTCAGAAAAACCATACAGTGTTTAACATATTAATCTTCGCACCTAAGTCATTTCACTTCAGTCACCACTCTACCTCAGCTTCCTATTCCTCGAATGGGTTCGCAATAGTTAAATCTTGATGCCTCTTCTCTGAATCCAACCAATCCCTTTATTGGGATATTTACCAAAAGTTTTTTTTTCTATATTTTGCAATATCTTTGTTGTTATTATTAAACCTGGCCTTACCCACCAGTTCACATTAGAAAATAACTACAAGCATGTAGTTCAAAAGACTAGTAAATTGGGGAAAGAAGAAAAAAATTTAAATTTCAAATGCGTTAGCTGAATATTGGAAGGTGCATATTTGTACATTCACAGGGTTATCTTTACATCAATCAGTTTCCTTGGGATAAATTTGCATTAGTGACCTAATAAGTGAATTGCTACACTAAAACAAAGTTAAAACTATATCCCATTGCTACATTAAATGAACTTAAATCTATACCACATAAATATACTTAAAGTGACAGATATGAAGGTGTATTTAGTTATTTCAGAATTTTTTAACTTTCATAACTTATTTACTCATATTTCACTGATTACTAACATACTTTTTTTCTCAGCTCATTCTCCTCTAGCTGTTGTCGCTTTTCCTCTGGGGTCATTGGTGTCGCTGGTTTCCCTTTCACTTTCTAAGGTTCCTTTAAGTATTCTCTGCAATACTGACTCAGTGGCTGCAAATTCCTTTAAGCTTTCTCTGTCATGAAAAGTTTTAAGTTCTCCCTTTAAATTAAAAGATGGTTTTGCTGGATATAGCAGTCTTAGTTGGCATTTATGTTCTTTTAGTGCTTGGATGACATTGCTCCATGATCTCCTTGCTTTTAGAGTTTGGATTGAGAAGTCTGAAGTTATCCTGATGGGCTTATCTTTGTAGATCTCCTTCTGTTTTTCTCTTACTGCTTTTAGTATTTTCTCTTTGTGTTGGGTTTCTAGATTTTTACTTATGATGTGTCGTGGTGAGGATCTCTTCTGATCAAAGTTGTTTGGTGTTCTGGATACCTGCAACAGTTCTATGTTCATTTCTTTTCTTAGATCTGGGAAATTTTCTTCCATTATTTCATTAAACATGTCCTTTAAACCTTTTGGTTTGTCCTCAGTCTTCTCCTGGATTCCCATAAATCTGGGCTTGTTTCTCCTTGAATCATCTATCAGCCATTGTAATGATTCACTTTCTTTACTTACTTTGTGTTCGTTATGGCTTGTATGTTGCAGATCAGTCACTTTATTTTCTAGGCTTGACATCCTATTCCAAAGATGTTTAAAGTGGTTGCTGATTATTTCCTGTGTGTTTTTCATTTCCTGAATATCTGCATTCAATTTTACTATATCTCTGTTGTGTTCTTCTCTATTTTCTTCTTTTGCCTTCCTTATCTTCTGGTCTATTTCTTCTTTGGTCTCCACTTGTGTCAATGGAGATGACAACAAAAATGAGGAAATGTCCTTTTTAACTGCCCTTTCTCAGCAACCTCTGACCTACTTCAAACTGTGAAGAGGAATCAAACCCACCCAAAGAGTTTGTGGTTCCTAGAATATTAGACAAACTTGGAGAGGCACAGAAAGGAGAAAAGTTGAGATTTTATTTAGGTCCTTCAACTCAATTTTGACAATGAAATTAATCTGGTATATTTTATACCAGGGGAAAATTGTCCTGGGGAAAAAAGAGCTCCTAACCTTCACTACTCACACACGTGTGTGAGCACACACACACACACGCACACACGCACACACGCACACACACCTATATAAATATTCAGAAAAGAACACTCATAAAAACTACAATACACTACTCACTTTTGTGGCTGGTCTTTGACCTGATAATGACTTTCTCAGCCCCAAAATCCACTCCCTCTGCTGTCTTTAGGAGCTTCAATATCTTAATGGTATAATGACACAACTTTTCAATTATAAGAATTTGAGCAAGCACTCTTTCTGCCAAAAAAGCATTGTTACAGTTTTCTTCCAACTTTAACCACAATGTATAGGCACGTTACGAATGCTGTGGAGGAACCCCCACATCCCAGAGACTTATTTCCAATGTAATGAAGCAGCTTAACATACCCAGGTTCAATCGCTACAGCCGGCATGGAAATTTGCTTCTTTGCTGTCAACTAAAGAGCATTGAAACTCCAAAGGAAACAGTCTGAGCTTCGGGTTCAGTTCTCCCTTGGGAACAAATGCCCCTAGGCCAGAAGGGCATAGAGGCATGGTAGTGGGAAAAGAATAAATGTTTTTGATATGTCACTAGGAATAAGAGTGACAGCACTTCTGCCCTTATCACTAGATTTCTAGACCTGTGAATCTGAGCTGTGGGGAAAAAAATATGCCATGTATTGGAACCTGATCTTCAGCATAGACAATCTTTTTGAGAATTTTGTGTCATGTCTTCAAGCTATTGCCACCTATCTGGTAATATGACTGAAAAATTGAAAGACAATCACTCTTTTTTTTTTTGAAAACAGCTATTTCAGGAAGGCAGACAACAAAGTAAGACTGATGAATGTCACAAACATTGTCTCATTTTTGGCACAGTGAGATGTTTGATCAGAATCCAAGTTGTCTGGAATACTGTTGTTCCATACGAAGGCACCCTGTAAGTCCATACATTATAGTTTGGACAGAATCCCTGAGTGTGGGACTGGGAAATCTGTATTTATAATATGTTCTTGTGTGTAGTAAGAAGAATTGCTGTTTCTTCCATGTTAAAAGCTATCCAATGCTATCAACTTGCTTGCAGGTAGAATATTAATTGCCTCAGGGAACAATGCCACACTTGGGGCTCATTAATGTTTTCTACTTCTAGAAGTTTGGGCATTCATCTAGGGGCCTAGCCAAGTCAGGCTTAAGGAGTGGCAGTCCATGTTGCTATCTCATGACTTCTGTTCCTGTCATCAGCACCACTGCATTCATGAGTCCATAGGACAATGATAGAAAGAAGCAGTGGGGAAGAGAGAGGCAACTGATATCCACAGACAGGCTCAACCCAACATTTTGGATATCAAATTCTTCCTCTTAAGATGTAAACTTTGATAAGCTGGACACAGTGGTGCACACCTGCAATCCCAACACTCATGAGGCTGAGGCAGGAGAACTGTCGTGAGTCCAAGGCCAGCCTGGGCTCCATAGTGAGTTCAGGACCAGCCTGGACTACAGAGCAAGACCCTGTCTTAAAAAAAAAAAGATGTTAACTTTGGTAAGAACTCCCAAATATCAATAAATTTCTTATCCAGTCTGAGAAATTTATCCATATACGGTTTTATTCAGAGTTCAATGTCATCAATTTTCAGACATGTCCCTTCTAAATCTCTGTCCATACAGCCAAGCCACATGGCCACAGTCTGCAAAATGAAATCTAGTCACATATCTAGTCATTTTTCTTTCAAGTAAAGTAATCCTATGCCATGTTACTGTTTGATGTCCAGGATCCTGGGAGGACATCCCTTCATCATTGTCCTGAATTCATAACCCAGGGAGGAGAGGTAACGCTGCAGTTAAACAATTTGAGATGGCTACTGCATATCCCACCAAATCACCTGTAACCAAGAATCAAATATTCTTTTCTTCTGTCAACTTGTCACACAGAACTTCCCATGACATCATAGGTGTGAGCTGTGAAAGACAAAGAAAGTAGAAGGAATAGGGACCCTGTCATTGGACCCACTTCTTAATGAAATTTATTTGTAGCTTCAGGTCTTCTCGCACCCTATCCTGTTCATACCGTATCAGCTGATGAATAACTGTTCTGTATGGCAAACTTTACTTAGTTCAGTGGACTCAATAATATCCAATGTATGTTGCTATATAGGAACCCGCTGATCTATGACTAACTTTAGTCCTTCCCAAAGTATTTTTAAAAGGAAAGTAACTGTCTAGGAAGGATGGCAGATCCTTGATCCAAAATCCACCAGAGACATTGTGTTATGGTTCACCTATATGAGCCTATCAATAGCTCCAATCAGCCCAGCTATCTCTGACTAACACCATTGGACACAAAAACACCACTGGACATCCTGAATTAAGCTGCAGAGCAGTGTACGCAGCAACCTGCACCTGGCGCAGAGCCTCGCTGGCTCTTGTTTTCCCTCCGTGTTAGTAGTTTTTCAGTCACTCCACAGGTGGGCTGGAGTAACACGCCCAAACAAGGACTATATTGCCTTCAAGACCCACAGAAGTTGTACCTCCAGATGCAGGAGAGTCTAGATACAAAAACTTTCCCTTCACTTTAGAAAGAATGTCTTGACATAGACCAAACTATGAGTTCTGGACTAGAAGTTTTTTGAATTTTTCTTAAATTAATTTTCCAAGTTCTGCCGTGCATGTTTTATTAATAAATCTACAGCAGCATAAGTACTGGATGACTTGGTCCAATCTGAGTAATTTTATTATTTAATGCATCAGTGTGATGTCTTGTGGAAGGAAAGCGATCAAGATATTGTGGTGAACTAAATGATAACACGGGATGGAAAGTGGGTATACTGTTGAGGTGGGATAGTGAATTTATACGGATGGCTTTGTCATCTGAGTAAATTCTTCTAGTGGTCTTTACAAAGAGGCATGAAGAAATAAAACATTTACTAGATTAATAGCTGCATGGCAGGTAAAAGACAATGTGTTAACTTTCTCAAGAAATGAAGCCACATCTGGTATAACAGCTGCAATTGGACCACCTGTAATTAACCACCTGGTTAACTTTAACATAATACAACATAATCTTTAAGATTCGTCTGTCATTTATATAGGCCAAATAGATAAGATATTGGAGTTACCGACTGTGATTCCCTCCTTCCCCTGCATTATTCTAGTAGCAACACTAACAACTGCTATTACTCCAGAATGGAAACACAGGCATTTCTTTTGCATTTCTATTTGCCTAGACGAGGCAGTGTCACTGGCTTCCTCTCAGTCTTTCGCTCCATAGTTAGCCTTTAAAATAAAGTTCAGGGAACTGATATGTGACTCTTCGGGTGCTGATATTTCCATTTAATTATATAGCTAAAACAAGGACAACAGAACAAGTTCAGGGACAAACCTGAGCTATTGATCACTGCTGCCCTAAGCAGCTCCTCTGACTGACAAGCGTCACTGTTAGCTGAGATCTCCCATGATTAGTGTCCAGGTCTACTAGGTCCCAAAACAACTATTTTCTTTTCCCAAAACACATTTCCCCTGATAATTGGCTGTAAATCCCTTTAAAGAAATATGGCAGAACTATTAAGAATGCAAATTGTTTACATACTAAATCCTACCTCAAAGAAATCTAGTCGTCTTTATTTTTAAAGGCTTTTGGATCTATAAACTTGCTTAAGACTGGGCACTGATAGGCAAAACATGATCCTTGTGAGTGTGTGTGTGTGACAGTGAAAGGGTGAGACTCCTATGACTGACCTCAGTTGTACCAAAGCTGAAACTTGAGTTACCTAACGGTATAATTCCAGGATATGCAGGCTATGCCCAGTGGCAAATGAAAACCAGTGTCCCAATTTAGTCAGGCAAAAAGAAAGAATTCTTTCTTCCTCAACCTTTATTCGACTTATGCCTTTAAGCAATAGTAAGTGACCTATTCATGTAAGAGAGAGCAATCCTCCCTTCTCAGTTTAAGGATTCTAACATTAATCTCATTAAGAAATACCTTCACTGACACACCCGGAAATAATAGTTAACCAAACATATGGGCTCTATAAGTTTCAGTTGTATGACACTTTTTTAGTTACTTATTTCATTACTGTAACTCAATACCCGACATCCACAAACTTTGGGGAGGACAGGTTTATGTTAGCTCACACTTTCAGAAGGTCATAGTCCACTCAGGAGCAGCCCACAACAGTGGAAGTGCATGGCTGAGGCAGAGGGGGAGGCAGTTCCTCACATTTTTACAAATAGGAAGCTAAGTTCATCAAGCCTCGTCTGGTCCCAGGGGGAGGTAGGAAATATATATATATATATATATATATATATATATATATATATATATATATATGTATGTATGTATGTATTTGTGCTTCCAGGTCCCACTCCAGTGCTCTACCCCTTCTAGGTATGGAGAGGGTGGCAAGCCCCACTACACACTTGCAGTCTGATCTACAAGCCCGCAATCTGCCCCTGAAGATTAGGCCCCAATCCCCCAACAGCACCTGGTTCCGTAAACCATCCATAACATCCAAACACATGAGACATCTGGGAGACACTCTAGATCTAAACCACGATAGGTACATAAAGTCAATCAACACAAGAATTTATGTTCCATTTCATTACTCTTCTTCCATGACTCTACAGTTCCACTTGTAGTGTTTTTTTCTTAATATGAATGCACTATAGAGGAAATAACATGTTAAATAAATAAAACTTGGGGAATCTGTGCCCATACAAATCAAATCTGACCACCTTCCCTCCCTCCAACACTTTCTTCCTCTTCCCTCTCCACTGTCCATGTCTCCTCTGTTTCCTAAACTTCCATCATCAGTATTGCTACCCCTTTTCTTCTATTAAAATCTTTACATGCACTTCTTTATGGCAATTTCATACTTTTTCGAGACAGGGTTCTGCTTTGTAGTTCGGGCTCATCCTGAACTCACTATGTAGCCCAGGCTGGCCTGAAACTCTTGTCAATCCTCCTCCCTCAGCCTCCTAAATACTGAGATTATAGGCACATACCACCACACCCAGCTTATACGAAGCTGGGTAATTGAACTCAGGGCCTTGTGCTTTTTAGGCAAACATTTTAACCGCTGCGCTATTTCTCCAGCCATGTGTGGCAGTTTCACCAGAGAGACACCAGGTGGTACTTAATCTTTTGTGTCTGATTCATTTCAGTGACAATTAAAGACTCAAAGTGACCCATTTTCTTACAAATGCTTCACATCTGTCTTTTTTTACAGATGTATAATATTTCATTGTAGAAATAGTCGAAATTACAGTATAGATTTGGATGCCAGGCATAAGATGAAAAATTCATATTGCCAAATGGGTGTCTCTTTTGTTAGGCAAAGAAAATATTTGGGAAGGACAAAGTATATGGTTGTTTTAGATAGTCTAAAAGCTTTCAAATTCACCTTTTTTTCCTTTTTAATCTCATAAAAAAGTGACAATAGTTATGTAGTAATCACTGTGAAAGAATGGAAAGAAAGAAAAACAAAAGTAGAATTAATAAACAAAATATAATTCTAGAACGATCTCTCTTATTTTTAGTTTAGGATAACTTAGAAATCAAAGTAAAGCTGAATTTCCTAAGTTTGTGAAGTGCTGGTGCCCATTGTGCCTACTTAGGTCAGCAAATCACTTCATAGCTCCTAGTCAGAGCCTGTTGGATCAAAGTCAGTATATTAAGGAAGAAAATTTCTACATTTTTAGAAATTTTAAATCAAGCAAACATGAAGAATTGTACAATATGTATTCTAGCGTTTTGAACCAAAACCTCAATGTTTACAGGCCTCAGGCAAGAGCTCGATGCCTTCCAAAAGTATTAGGCACAGAGTCAAGAGAAAATTCACTCTCCATTGGAGCTTACTAAATCAACACTTGTCATACTGAATCCCTGTTTCTACCATTTAGAAAACTCAGAGGCTAATCTTAATCTGACAATTCAATGCAGAAATAATCTATTATATGTGATGTTTGCATGGTGGTAAAGGAAGCCAATCGAAAGAAACCATCAGTCATGTTTTGTTTTTGCAATTTAGATTTTTTAAAATATGAAAATTCAAAATGTTTTGTAATTAAAAGGAATAACCCTAAGGGACTATTTGCATTCAATATATGTGTTATAACTCTGGAGAGGCATGGAAAGCACATGAATCACTCCACAAATACTTATTCTAATTTTACTTATAATACCTGCTATAACACACCTTACACACATAGAAACTTCATTTACTGAATAACAATATTCTACTTATCATTGTTGATTTTTAACTTATATTGTGAGAAATGTGATAAAACCTCACCTTTTTTGTCTGTTTAATGGAGAATGGAAAAAAATGCAAATTCAGCTTTAGAAATGTTATGTATGACATAATAGTCAGTAGAAAGCTCAATATGGAATCCCAGCAAATAAGATGGATACACTTTAAGTAACTCAAGATTGCATCAATCTGTCTTTTTTCTCTGTAACTAAATATCTGAATCCGGGTAGTATATAAATAAAGGCATTTTGTTTGGTTTATACTTTTAGATGCTGAGAGTCCAAGATTGAGGGGTCCTGTCATTTTGCCCTCCCGAAAAGACCTAACAGAGGGTGACATCATGGTAGGAGAGCATGCAGAAGAGAAAATATAAATGGCACGGCAGAAATCGAGAAAGCAAACAGGTCTCATATTTTTATTAAAACCCTCTTGGAGAGGTAACTCTCGGTAAGAACTACATCAATTTCTTTGAGGACAGAGTCCTCAGTGACTTAATTAGTTGCAACTAGTCTCCATCTCTTAAAAAGATTCAATCTTTTTTCCACATAACCACTTTGGAGATCAGACTTCCAAAAGATGGGCCTTAGGGAACACATTTAAATATCTATAGCAAACATTTTAAGGAAACAAAAAGTATAACTATGATAAAGGATAAATATACTGGAACAGAAAATAATGAAAATAATGAGGCTAAAATAATGTCATAACATATTTTAATCCCATTTTAAACACTTAAGCTCATTAAAACAGATCTCTTATTTCCAGAGATTGATTTCATGAGCACTGTTATACACTTTACAAGTATTATTTACATGTATGAATCCTGCATTTGATTTTAAACGTCGTCACCTTTCCTTCTGTATTCAATTAAAAACACCAAGTGATGTTATTTTATATTTCTGTCCTGCCACATTATACTGTATATTCAATGTCTTCTTGACCACTTAAAAGTGGCCATTACTTCCTTTAGATAAAAATAGACATCCAGTTTCTTTAAGCATAGAATCAATTCAGAAAAAAATGTATTTTGAAGTCAAATAAACAAAGTAAATCATATATAACTGTGTATATGCATTAGACACAAGCATACATATATATATATGATTTGTATGTGTTTTCATATAGATAGATGATAGATAGATAGATGGGAAAGAGAGAAAAAGAGGGAGAAAGAGAGAGAGAGTTTCATTCTACAGAACTGGCCTATGTTCATGTGGGGTTTGCCTAGGTAAATATAAAATTGGTAGAACAGAATATAACACTAGAAATTTTTAGGTAAAAACAGATAATGAACTCCACAGAGAGAATTCCTCCTTCAAAGAGGTTTGTTTTCACTTTAAGATTGTTACAACTAGTCTGAGGCCCAACCAGATTACCAGGGTTAACTTCTGCATGTAAAATTAACAAACTGTGGATGTTAATCATGCCTACAAACTAGCTAGACATGGTTGACATCTGATTAATATTTGATTGAATAGCTGAAGACTATAGTCATGTCCACTTGATACTAAAAGCACAGAAAAGATGTAGCCAGGAACATACAGAACAAATTGAAAACAGGATGGCGGGCACAAATGTGACCAAGTAATTGCGTTTTATGTAAAAAGTCCAAACACACATTAAAAGACAGATTGTCAGACTATATTAAAACATGACCAAGCTATAATCTGCCTATAAAGGTACAACTTTCAAGATAACAGTAAAAATAAATTTGAAGTGAAAGGTTATTATTTATCATGTAAACTGCACATGAAAGCTAGAGAGGATATATTACCTAAACATAAAATAGATTTCCAGAGAAAGAGTATTACCAAAGGGGTATTTAAGGATGATAAAAAATAAATTCATCAAGAAAATACATCAATCCTAAGTATGTACACAATTAGTAACAACTTAAATCAAGTCAAATAAAACAAAGAGAGAAAAAATATTCAGAATGACACTACTCCAAAACTTCTCTTAAAAATCTTGCAATAATAAGTAGTCAGAAAAAAAATAGGCAAATAGTGCTTAACGAACCGAATCTGTTCAATAATCATCGAACAGCAAAGAATCTCATTGATATTCGTAGATGGGTAGATGAAATATAAAAAACACGCATGCACTGAATAGACAAAAAGTCTCTGAGGAGTTTCAGAGGAGAAACCAGCACAATGGATATTCTAACACGACAGCACAATTTGATTAGAAATCAATAACTAAGAGGTTAAAAAATTTCTTTCTTTTAAAGTCTTAGAACTGGCTATAGTGTTAATAGACAAACTTTAAAGTAACACAAGTGTCCCTGAATTAATGAATGAATGCATAAAAATAGTAGTTTATCCATAGAGCTGAATGCAACTGAGAAGAAAAAAAAAATCCTTTTCACGTAAGCATCGTTGTTCCAGATCTACATAATTATGCAGCACATACATGTACACAGGCTTTGTAATGACAATGATTTGAAATTCTATAGAATGCAAACTAATTTCTTTTTAAGAAAATCAATGATTGCCCAGAAGCCTGAGACGGGTACAAATATTATAACAGGACAGTCTTTCATAAGATTAACGCAAGTATAGAAACAAATTGATGCTTTTATATAGTAATGATGACTTCCAGGTTTTAGAAAAATCGGCAACTTGCTTGGGTTTGTTACCTGCTACTTTTTGGTTTTGGTTTTGTTGCCAGAGAGTCGCAGTGTTGCCTGTGCTGGACTCTAGACTTGGCCTCCAACAATCCTTCTGCCTCACCCTACTCAGGAGATGGAACTATCCGCACGTGCCATGAAAATAGTGCATTAATCAAAGACTCCACAAAGGATTGTCTTCTTCTGTTTTCTACTACAAGAAAACTACCTGAGATTCAATAATGTATAATGAATAAAATTTTTGGCTCCGAATTCTGAAGGCTCGGAAGTCCGAGTGTGGATTAGCGCCATGCAGCAGCTGGTAACGCCTCCTTCCTGGACCATGTAACAGGAGGAAGGAGTCGATGGCAAGACAAAACAAGAGCCCTGCTCTGTCTCTGATTCTTTTTATAAAGCCTCTAATACCAATATGTGACCCACCTCACCATGACCTCGCTGAATTGAATATGTGACCTCAGCTTGAATACTATTGCTGTATCAATCGGAGCATTTAAATTCCAGCACAGAATATGACTCAATAAAAAGAACTTATCTAAGATACACAGAACCACGAAGATAGGCTGCCAAAAAACCTGTGCTGAGATAAAAAACATAGACCCATAGCATTATCGTCCCTTTGATACGAAGATCTAGATGAGTCAAGACTAATCTGTAGTGATAGAATGCATATTAGTGTCTCAGTTAGGGCAAGGGTTGATGGAAGGACACAAGGGAACTTTGTGGGATGATAACAATATGTGATTGTGTTGGGGGATGAAGAAGTTTATTTGCCTAAACTCAAAAACAAATATAACTAAAATTAGGTGCATTTCCCCTATCAAAGAGAATTAAAACATTTCTATGATATTTCACAGGTGAAGAATTGTATATGAAATATGAAAATATTGTTTTCCACAGTTTGAAGATTTCAGAAGAAATAACTTTTATGACCTCTTAGTGATTGATTTTTAATCAAATTGTACTGACATCTCAGAATATCCATTGTGCTGGTTTCTCCTTTGAAAATATTTAAAATCTTGATTTTAAAAATAGGCAACATATTATTATAGACCCAGGACAACGGGATCCAAGGTACCAGCAGGGTTCTAGTGCGACTTCCTGGATGTCTCCAGGTGTGGCAGGGACCCGTGGCAATTAAGTGCTATAGTGTGGACTGAAGTTTTGGTGGGGGTCTATTCATGGCCACCAGCACACCTCTGCACTGCCACAGCAGTGGGTGTCAATTAGGCCCAGCTACTTGAGTTCAAAGGTGCAAGTAGGGGTCTTGGCACAGCTACCTAGGTGCCTCAGGGCTGCCACAGCTACACATGTCTGATGCCGATTAGGCCCAGCCACACTGGCTCCTCCTCAATGCAGGCAGGGGTCTCAATAAATTTTCTTATATAATCACCTCAATCAATATTTAAAATTTTTGTGGCCTAAAGTTTAAACTATTTTTCAAGCCACCATTGTCAATTCCTAATCAGTTAAAAAATAACTATAAAACATCTTTAAAGGAGATTAAGATCACTGGTGAACATTATATTCAGGAGGCAACTTATTTTCAAAGTCTTGTACACTATAATGAAAAGTTTACCTGCTGCCCAATTTTCAGAAGTACCTCGTTGGCTGTTATATTTCAGTGTAATCTCAAAAATAGCTCTTTCAGGTTCATAACACTCATTTATCTTCATTCTAATGTACACATTTTGTATAAAGAGTGTGTTGGAATTCAATATTATATGATGTCTTCAAAGACTCGCCTCACTGAATTGATTTTTTAAAGAAAGAGGTTCTTGTAAGCTTTGACTTAAGGAGGAACAGCTGTAAAATAAGCAGGAACTCCTGAATTGTCCTAGATAATTGTGGGACCAGGTCAGCTTACTCCTTTCCTGAACACCTTTCTTAGGTTGAATCCCTTCAAATCAACAAACCCCAAGTATCTGACCCTTCCAGCCAGGCCGAGTCTTCCAACAGCACACAGTTCCATTGGTATCCCATGTTATCCCACTATACTCCCAATACATATGAGGCATCTGGGAGACACTTCAGGTCCAACTCATGGTGTTTTAATTTTATGAACTATTTAACAATTTTTAATTAAAGATCAAAATAAGCCAAAATTGATCATTCTAATTTTCAACAAGAGAAACCCCCTAAGAGTGGTGTGAGTTTTCTAATTTTTCTCCTAGCAAGGAAACACTATCAATCCTACCCAGGAATCACATAATTTAGTTTTATAATAGCTTTAATGTACATTTCCTTCATACTAGCAGATAATTAATTAAAAATACCATCGATGGTACATCAAAACTATGTTCAAGAAAATTAACTGTTTTCTTTTTTTTGGCTATAATTCCCATTTTGTTCTCCATTTTAGAAAGTTTCAATAAAAATCTACAGTGCTTGATCTTTTCCTTCATGATCCCCTGCAGGATTCTGCAGCTCCTTTACACAGCCCTTCCCCTCATTCAGAAGAAAAGGAGTTGGTGGAGAGGGAGCACTGCCATTATCGTCCTTATAGCACAAAACATGCTGTATGGTAAGCCCTGCCTCCCTCAAGATCCAGCTCTTCCTCTTTTTATTCAATAGGGAATGGATTAAAGTTGAGCAGAAAAGCTGGAATGGCCTGTCGGAAAATACTGCTTTGAAATACTGCCCTTGTTAATCACATATAATTAGTATTTTGCTGCATTCTCACGTTTTAAAGACAACACTGCAAAAAAAATTCAAGAACACTGACGGTCATTCTTTTCTCAGGATGAAGACTCAAGTCATAAAGTATGGTAAAATTAGATTTGGAAAAGAGTTTCACTGTGTCACTAATTTATCTTACTTTCCATGTGGCTGGCAGACAAAGTGCTTTCTCTCTTGCTAGGCAAAGGTAAGAAAATACAGCTCTTAACACTGGGTCTGACAAGAGCGTGAGAGGTTAGACGCGACGACACTGGTCTCTTCCTCTCGCTGTGCCACAGGCTGCACGTTGACCTAATCACCACATAAACAAAACACACATCAAGGCGCAGGGTGTTGGGCACGGAAATAAATTAGCTTTCAAGGGACACTCTGTGCAGAATACGTGATTTCCACACGATCTCTGAAAGCCCCAAAGAGTAATGGAATAAAAGTAATGACATCTTGGCAAGGAGGCATCAGCTTGGATGACAACGATCCAGCATCCTCAAAGTAATAGCCACAAATACCAAGTGTATTAATATCTAGCACGCTAAATTTATGCATCGTTATGTTTTCCCTGATTTTGTTTATATGCCATTCAGTTTAAAAGGTTATAATACTGACAGGAGCTAAAATGTTATGAGAAATGAGATGCTGTTATATGATTCTCAGATTATATCTTATATTTGAATTAGAAAAGTAAGTGGCATTTTTGTTGCCAGGCAGGTGTTTCTTCACAAACTAGAGATGTTGAAGAGGCAGGGGGAGGAGAAAGAAAGAGGAAAAAGAACTGAGCGCGTTAAGACTGTTTATGGGAAGCTAAATAAACCTATTCCTAGGAGAGCTCGATGCAATCTATATTCTTTACAATCAAACATATTGATATTCACTTGTCTTCTTTTGACATCTGGGGACAGAAAAGCATTTCTTAACTAAACTCCCATTGACTTTCTATTAGAAATCTAATAGTTGTCAGAGGTTTCTGCATACAAAACTCCTTGCTTAAAAATCTAGTGGAAAACACTGATATCACCATACTTAAGAGTTTCTAATTCATTGTTTCTCACACTTAGTATGCCTATGACTAGTGGAAGGCTGATGAAAGTGCAGATTCCTGGGAATAAGTTTGGGAGAGGAAGGGAGAATTTCCATTTCCCCCAAATTCCAGTTGATGCAGATGCCATTAGACTGCACAGCACACATATTAGCATGCTATTTTCATCATTTGACAATATTTGTGTCCAGGTGATTACATGACTATCTGTGCTAAATTCTAATTCTAACTAAAAAGCTAGATAGTCATACTTAATTTATTTTTTTAGAAAAGCTCTCTTTTCTAATACAACCATCAGAAAAACCAAGGAAAGCTAGAAATAATTTTCTGTTTTGCAATCTTAAACCAGTATCAATCTCAATCAAATACTAAGATGGTAGAAAAATGTACTTCAAAGATGATTTTCATAAGACATAGGAAAAAATATTACACAAAATGGTAATTTATTGTCACCAGTGGTTATAGTTGCATCTCCATATCTATAGTTATTAAATGCGTCCCCTACAACCAAATAGGCCACAGGCCATGATTACATTGCTGTGGATTACACGACTGTGGGAGTCAAGTTAATATGATGTACTGAAGAGACCTCAAGGGCAAAGTAATGATTCTTATAATTTTTAAGTGAGAGTTCTAAACTTACTCTATGGACCTTAGCTTTACCACCACAGCAGCCTACATCAAGAGCTACCAGGATTTCACATGAGGGTATGTGAAGAATATCAAATATAAAGAATAATCCATAGCAAAATAGTAATTTTAAAGCCTAGAAAACAGTATATGGTCCCCAATGGGTGAAAGTGTCCAAGACAGAATAACTCATTGCTTGGAAAAAAGCATATTTAAGCCAACAGATAACATAGAAGTCCACAAGTTTGATCAAATCAAAGCAGCTATGAAGTTACTTGACTAAAAAAAAGGCTACTCTAAGAAATATATTGAATCAGAGACTATGAAATAAACATGGAGTTCATATCCTGGCCTGTAGGGATGGAAGGCCTTTGGAGTGCACAGACCACATGAGGATTTACAGAAAGAGTAGCACCTTGCCGTATGACTCTCTGAGTAACAGACTTGAGCATGCTGTGCAGGTACTTGTAAAAAAATCTTTTAAATCTCAAGTGGCTTACATAAGCTGAAGGGCTTCAGTGTGCCCTCTGTGTGGGGATTCTGAGTCCTGCACTTAGCAGACTGTAGAGAAGTCACCATCTCCAAGTTGATGTACCAAGATCCTACAGGAACCACATCCTGGGCCCCTGGTTGGGGTACTGCTCCATCAGATGTTCCAACAACATACAACCCCCTTTATTTCCACTCTCTTCTATTGAAAGGCGTCATAAGCATCATTCCATAACCACAAAAGGCACTTATATTTTATTAGTATAAATATGACATGTAACCTGGAAACATAAAAATATATCTCATTACTATGATAATTTGACACCTCTCAATTTTGTTTTATTTTTAGGTAAACAGCACATAAATAAAGTCAGGGGAAGGTTAATAGTGAATAAATTGTATATGCATATACTGATATATGATATATTTGGAGCTATTAATTTGAAATTCTGTTATTCAATTTGATTCTTATTTTATTAGTTTTCATTAATGTTCTCAGTCCTCATGTAATATCCTATAGTTTTGTTCTTATTTTTTATTGCTTTCTTTTGACTGAAAATTTTGACTGAAATTTTTAGGTACTTAAAATAAGTGTTCAGAAATTTAGATCACTGATCTCAAATATCTTTATGAATATAAGTACTTACAGCATAAATTTTCCTCAAAATACTGCTTTTGATGCAACCTACAGGTTCTAATAAGCTGAGATTTTTAATTTCATTTCATCTCAAATATTTCCTCCTAAGTTCTTTAGCTCATGGTTTTTTAGAAGCAATGTGTGAAATTTTGAAATATTTCAGTGTATGTTTAAGTATTTAATTTATTATCTTTTTGTGTGTACAAATTGAGTTTTAATAAAGTTCTTAATCCACTCTTTATTTTTGCTAATACTCCTTATACTGAGGTTACTTTGATGTTGTGCAAGCACATAAACTTTCCTACTATTAAGCATTTGCACAGTGTATTCTTTTCTAAGCCCTTCATTTTCAAGTCGTTTGTTTTTTTATAATTTAAATTAATTTTTGTAGAGAGTATGTAGTTGGGTTTTTTTTTGTTTGTTTGTTTTATTCATTTCAGGCATTACTCTTTTTTTGAGACTGGGTCTCTCTCTGCAGCCAAGCCTGGTCAGGAACTCATTATGGAGCCCAGGCTAACCTTGGACTCATGGCAATGCTCCTGTCTCAGCCTCCTGAGTGCTGAGATTACAGGTGTGATCCACCACACCCAACTTATATGATACTGGAAAATTAATCTTGGGTAATTAGTACTTGTCTTAGTAATTGCTAGGCAAGGGCTTTAACCACTGAGCCATTCCCCCAGTTTCACTTTTTTAAATTAATGTACATTTAAGAAAATTGTCGATATAGATATTAATTTGTTGTCATCTGTTTCTATTTTTTGCATGGGTTAGGGCTTTTTTTCTTTTTCCCATTATCTTTTATTAAGCAAATATGTATCTTTAATTTATTGCAGTTATTGGTATTTTATTTGTACAATTATTATCAAAATTTTCACTTTTCTGTATGTTATGAACTCTACATATTTTACTATAAGTTGCTTTATATAGATCCGGCTTTTCCAAGTAATTAAAAATAATAATATAATAAATCATATTGTATTCACTGACATAATTATTATTTCTGTAGAGTTTAGCCTTCATCCTTCATTATGGCCTGAATTCTTTATGGAATTTCTTGAGTTGCTTGCACTATCTCTTTATACTTATGTGGCCAGGTTCAAAGCTTTTTTCTGCTCTGAAAATTGCTCAGTTTATAGATCTCTCATCCACCTCTCCTTTTATGAGATAGGGTAGAGTCTTATCTTCCAGTCCAGACTGGTCATGAGCTCATTAGATAGCCCAGGTTGGTCCTAAATTCACTATGTTGCCCGATATGGACTAGAACTCATGACAATCCCTCAGCCTCAGCCTCCTGAGGTTGCAATTATAGATGTGTGCCATCATACCCAGATCACTCCATTTTTTGTTCTTTGCAACTTAATACTTTGTCAAAGATTTAAAGAGATCTCTATGAAGATTTTCAGAGATCCTCTTAAATTAGATTGTGTTAAATTCAAACAAATTATATGCTCTTATTCATAATTTTTGTGTAATTTTTATGACAGCATGAGTAGAAGCAGAGCTATAAATTCATAGGGTGTGGCTAAAATATAGTTGGTAGCAAGGCCTTGGAATGGGGGCAGTGACAAATGTAAGGAGTGGTTTGGTTTGGAGTAATATTTTGAAGGTATTGCATAATGCATATGTTGATGGATGAAAAGTGATTATAGATGGGGAGGAGTCAACTCTGACTCCAAGATTTTCTAACTTGACTAGCTAGAAGTCACATGGTGTCATCTACTAAGAGAATGCACTTTGAGAGAAAAAGATTTAAACAATGGAAAACATAAGTTTGATTCTGAAATGCAAGCTTGAGAAGGCAACCAAAGTTATAAATGAAAAGATTTCAAATTGCTTAAGTGAATCTAGAGTTCAAGAGAATGGTCAATATTACAGATAAAAATATGAGATCTTTCAACCTTCTGGTGGTATTTAGGGACACAACAGGTTGAGATAGAGTTAGGCTAAGGGCTTAGTACTATGTCACCTTAGTACCGGATGGGTTGAGAGAAAAGTGAACCTACACAGGACAGTGACAAGGAGTGAGAGTATTATGTAAGTGGGAACATGAGACCCTGATTCTCTGAAAGGCAGTCAAAAAAAAAGTGTCAAAAGAAAGCATTTATCACATGGGTAAAACATCAACCAAATTCTGGCTGCTTTGAGGTGAAAAATCCATGAAGTTTGATAATTTAGAATTTATGGGTGGCACCACAAATTTTGATCAGTGGAAAGGAGTGGGGGAAGGTACTTGTCACCTTGACAAGATACACATGTGCACAAAATGCTCAACTTCACTGTAAATCTTAAATGTTGCACTTATACATGTCAGTAAAATGGGGGGGGGTGGATACTAACTGGGCTGGAATCAAATGGAAATGCAAAGAAAGAGAATATATAAGGTCAGATGCTGATAACTATACTTCTGATGTTGTTTTGCTCCATCTGTAGGAATGGATTAGAAATAAAAAGTATTGGGAACACAATGAGAGCAACATGTTCAAACAGTAAGTGGCCAGGTATGGGCTCCAGAACAAAGATAGGAGTATAGTTGGGCAACACTTTCATTATTTAATGAAAACGAAGGGAGAAAGTGGAGATGTACATTCAATAGGTAAATTTAATGTTGAGGTTTACATGGTTGTTTTTGGTTTCTGTGATCACACCTATCATATCAACCTCAAAAGGGAAAAAGAGTTAATGTTGATTGATTCATGTTTCCCAGGAGTACATGGTGAAATAAAATGATTCTGGTTTAAGACATGGCCTACAACCAACCAAAGAATGAAATATCACCAAGTACTCGATTCTGCAGAAGTGTTCCTCATGACTTAAAGACAGTGATGATCTTTGTTAGATATTCTTAAATTCTTCGAAGTTCTGAATTGACTAATTTTAAGATGGAAATTAAAAAAACTTAAACAGATATCTTTTCACCTATTCCTATGTTCTACCACTTTATTTTTATAAAAAAATCTAATGTAACCTAAGATGTTTAAAAATAATTCCTAATCATTAGATAAGGTTGTCATGAAGAGAACAGAATTGCCTGATTTCAATAAAGCAATAAATTTACAGAGCTTAGAATTAGAAAAGTCCTTTGTCTCTGAGTAAGTTGACAGAAATTAAAATAGCCTAGGATATTTGCCTGCCACCTTCTCATACAATCTTTAAGAGAAAATTTAAGAACTGAGGTAAAAAAGAAGCAAGAACAGCTGTTTCCTTGTCACTGAAGAAGCTGATAAAGATGAGACCCAAGGGCAAAAGCTGAAGCGAAGGCTGTCTGCTCATCCCCCTCTGTTTGGGAAAAAGGCTCATATGAAAGTCTAAGCCAAGATGGAAGATAATTACCAATCATAATAACAAGTGTATTTAATATTTTCCTACAATTTTCCTTTCTGTTTAAAGGGAGTAAATACTAATTCATAATATGTTTAGACACTAAAGCTTTGCAGCTAGTTTATAATTCCACAAAGAGTTGACTACTTATAACAGTACACCAGCCAACCTGTTGGTTCCCTACTTACTGGTTTCCTTGGGATTTCACCTTTTCTTTTTCTTTTTTCTATTTGTCTATATGCTTGTACTAAATAAAAGTGCAAATTTTTGAGGGTTTTTACACACACACACACACACACACACACACACATGATATTTGCATTCGTAGAGCATTTTTAATGTGTGACAAGTTACAAAAATGTAAAAGGAATTTGAGAGTGCATTTCGGGGAAAGCGTATGTTTGGGGACTGGGAAATCAACAAGCTCCCTGAAGAAAACAAAGCCTCTACTCTAACATGGAATCAGCTGACCCCACATCATAAAGAGTGGAACAGGGAATTATAATATTTTGCCTACAGATCAGTTATAAAACATAGTTACTTTTATAGGAACCCATTTTCCACAAACCAGATATATTTAAAATTAAATATATCTTACCCATGTTTGGTCTTAAGTCTATGAAGAAAAAGTCTACCTATGCAGAGAGAACAAGATTCAAACTGTTTATGTAACTCAAGTTAGTGATGCAGCTACAGAAAGTGGAGTGTCTGTGTCCTCCAGAAATATCTATACTCAATGTTAATGACCCATTTAAAGGCATTAGAAGGTAGAAATTTGGGGGAAGCGAGGAAGTCACGATGGTTAGTCCCTAAATAGAATAGGCCTAAATGACCTCACTTGTCCCTTCCTCCAGGTGATGTACAACACGAAATTGGCTTATGAGAGATTGTGAAACATCCCCACGTACTGAATCTTCAAGCATTCAATTTCTCCAGGGTCCAGAATTGTGAGAAATAAAATTCTGCTGTTTATAAGATACTCAGTTTTTAATATGTTTTGTGGCAGCCTAAGACACAGGCTTTTTTGGATTGCTTCAGTTCTTCATGCTATTGATGTGATTGAAATCACTTATCTTGGCAAAGTGAAATAAATGATCAGGGAAATATCAACAATAACCTACAATATATATTTATGTATTGCTTGTGTTTCTCTGTCTTCTTTGTGAGTACATAGGTAAATTAATGCTGGTCATAACATCATTATGTCTTTTAAGAATTATAGATGTTTTAGATAGAATCTCTGACTTCTCCATGATATTGATATTTAGTGACATAAAATCCTCTCTTTTAAAGTTGAGCTTATATTTTTACTCCATTAACTTTGTATTTCCATGTCATTCTCTCAAGTACCTGCCCTGCAGACATCATTCTGTAGGGCACGTACTTGATAGGAGTTTGACTTTGGTCAAACAAAAGGCTGTCTCTGTTGAAAATGGGGAAAATTACAGGGGAAGAGAGACAACACAAGGAAATCCCCAAAGGTAGCATGAGTTCTGTAAACTTGTCACTGAAATCCAAGATTAATATGACCTTCAGTTGATAATTATGTTAGAGGAAATATTTCTGAATATAAAGTAATGAAAACCATAGGAACAAAGTTCTGTGTATTAAAAAGAATGCCCTAATTTTTTTAGTTTAAAAGTAATTTCTTTTTTTCTCAAAGTATTTTATTTTCAATTTCTAATTACCATCATTACTTGTAGTAGAGGGATGACTAGCCTGCAGCCACTGGAATGCGCATTCTTTACTTGTTTGAGTTGCAATAAATGAAGAGAGATTGGGTTGCAAATACTACATAAATAGTTAATATATAAATAAAAAGGCATCTTTTAAAACTATTATTATAATAAAGTCTAGTCACTAGACCAATTAAATACTCCTCTCTTGAATTCTTCTTAAAAGAGAAACTTACTTGCTAGAAAAATAGTGATAAATATTTTCCCTACCTTCTGAGGAAAAACAAAATTCTATTTTCTATTGATGGTGTTCTGTAAGGTTATGGTTTCCACAGTCATAGATAACAAAAAATAGTTGTTAAAAATAGTCTATTTTAAGTCTAGAAGTCTTAACATCGCAAATCTTCAAGTTGATTTTCTGAGAAAGGTCTTAGAATCAGGAAAGATTATGTCAGTGCTGAGGAACAGAATATTCGGTATAATTGCATGTGTCAAAAGTAGTGCAATAGGGAAGAGAGATAGGAAAGGCAACTACAAATGCAGACAACTCGCAGAGTAAGAGCAATCAATGATGAAAAACTTAGAGGGAACCAGTACAGAGGAACTTTTGTAAACTGACTTATCAGCATTCTTTCTAAAGGCAGAAGGAACATTTTCATATTAAGGTAAAAATAAGAAACTTCATGAGTTATTCAAAGGTTATCACATATCAATGCAAAATGGGGGAGTCTTGGTAGCTAACACAACACGATTCTTCCTAAAATCTAGCAGTTTGGGTCTAGCAAGGACAGAACAGGCAGAAAGACCAAGTCTGTGGCCTTGTTGATAAGAGTGATCAGAGGAGTCTCACAAAGTTAAGGAGAGATTCTTTGTTGGTGGCATGTATCTGTAACTCTATAATGACAGTGGCTGAACCAAGAAAAAGATTTGCTTCTCATCCATTTGATTTAGCCTTGGGCACAAATTAAGGCCCATGACTGATGTCTGCTCCTGTCTCATAAAAATATTTTATGAAAGTCACACATATTGTGTTCAATTCTATTCTGCAGATTAAAATTTAACCAAATACTATTCATATTTTTCAAATTTCTGGAAAATGTGAAAATTTATTCTGAGAGTTAATATTGCTATCTAAGGAAGATCAAAAAGTCTACTAGAAAGAAATGATAACTAGAAAGTTTGTCATGTAGGGTTTTTTTTAATGTAAAAGCAGAAACATAACTAAAGTAAGTGCCTCCAAAGCAAGAGTACTCTTGCTAATGAATTTCTTTTCTTCTCTCATATTTTAAAATTTATTTTAATATGTATCATGATATGTATAATTATATTTGACTTTAGGAATAGGTAGATGTACATATCACATCTTGATTGCTTTTCATAAATCAATGACAGCTTTATGAATCAAACATTTGTTTCTGTTTGATTCATAAAGACTTGATACATACAACAATACTTGATGTGAAGATAGGATATTAATTGGTTGGGGAAATAAATTCTACTTTTGTCATCAATTGAGACAAAAATCTCCCTTGAGTGGATTACATCTAAGCCATTTACTTTCAAATCATAGTAAATCATTTGTTATGGTGTCCACTGAGGCTCCAACACTACCATTTTCTAGAAATATGTGGTTCTCAGACATGAAACCCGACTGTAAGCTATGTAGAATAAGGGAGGACATCATAAATTACCAAGGCTTCTTGTCTCACTGGTTCTTCAGTTTCAATGATCTGCCATGCTACCTAACAAAATGCTTCCAAAATTAATGACTTCAAAAAATAATCATTGTTATCTTATTTATGATTCTTTGACTCACTAAATTTGGCATGATTTATTGAGCTTCCCTTGTATCCACACTGCTCAATGCTGGCCAACATGGCTCTGTGGAGGCAGGATGATTAAACACTACTCACATTCTCTCTTTAAGTTTTCTTATCTTCCAGGTGTTATCTTTTCATGGGATCCTTGCAAGAATAATTCAAACTTCCTTACACAAAAGACATTTCCTAGGAAATGAATATGAGGGGAAAAAATCTTTTACAACATTAATCCTGACATCACAGAGCAGGCTCCAATTTTCCAAAGCAAGTCACTAGCCCAGCCTAACTTTAAAGGGACAAGAAATAGGTCACATTGTTTAGAAAGTTAATTAGAATCTCTGATAGAAATTTCAAAATGCATCTTCATTCAAATTAAAGGAAAAGGTTTTGACCAATAGTCACAAAACAAGTTGTACTTCAAGTAATAATCTTTTTTTTCATTCACAAGAGTCATATTCCTAAGTCAGTACCTGGTATAGAAAACATAATACATGCAGATATTTTCAATGAGCAATAGAAAGAAGCAAGAATAATCTCTGCAAATCTTTATTGTGGGTTGGATCTGGAGTGTCTCCCAAAATCCTCACATACCTATTGGTACTGAGTACTGTTCAGAGGTGAAAAGGGAGCGGGCTGGAAAGAGGAGATGCTTAGGACTTGATATGGAGAAATGTGTGCTGGCTTTATCCTTCCTCCCAGACTTGGCTGTGTTCTGCTAGCCTGTGCAGGTCTGTCTCCATATCTGGCTAGAGCCTGAGCCCCAACATGGGACTCCATTATTTTTTTTTTCCAGTTGCCCATATGTGAATAAGTTGTGACCTTCTGAAACCATGAGCTAAAATAAGTCTTTCCCGCCTAAAGTTGTGGATGGAAGGTATTGAATCACAGCGATGAAGATGTAACTGAGACAGTCTTCCTAACTCCAGTAAACTCACGCTTCTCACGGGAAGCAGACTGTCTATAACTCACGTCAAAAGTTTATTGTTGAAAGGAACTGAGCAGGCATGTTATAAAACTTTCAGATATTCCTCTGGCATGGATCTTTGAGGAATTTGCAGCCCAGCTCCACTACGAAGCATGAAAAAGGCATACTAGAACAGTAATGATGTTTTATCTTCCCATCATTGATATTTTCTTAAATTTTTCCTTAGAGGTATTTATGATGCTAAGTATACCTTTATAGATTTTAATTCAGCTTTTGTTTTCCCACAATTTATTGATATGTATATGCACAAAATTTAAGGTTAACAATGAAGTTGAGCATTTTGTGCACCTATATATCTTGTCAAGGTGACAAGGGCTTTCCCACTCTCCTTTTGTCCCGCCCCCTACCCCCCTTTCTCCTCCCCTTCTTATTAGAACTTAAGTGTTATAGGCCAACTACCAGATCTATTTAATTTTCTCTGTATTAATCTCAAATAGGCACCAAATACATGTTAACTCAAAATGATTTTCAAGATGATTCTTTTCTTAAATATTATTTAATTTTTATACTTAATAAAGGGAACAGTTCAAGTCTGAATAATTTAACATAAAAGGAGACTTATTGTGACTATATGAACACACATACAAATAATGTATATATTAGTATTAATAACTTAAAAGAAAAATAGTGTCTTCTTTCCTTCAATCCCTTCTTTCCCAAACCTCAACCTAAAATTGCAGATATCTCTGAAAAAAGATGAAAAAATGGAAGCCTCAAAGCTCATAGAAGTGTCTTATCTAATGACCTTTATGTAATGACTGCAAACTTTGCAATAAATAAAAGGCAGTCAAAAAGTGCCAATTCCATCATTCATATGCAGTTTGACTTTTGCCAAAATGATACAAAGGAACGGGCAACCAAGTGATTTTATTCTCCGAGTATTATAATTCTATTCCACAGTGCATGTAGGTGTGGGTATCGCCGTTTCTCCAACCCAGAAAGTAATACTAGTTATCCATCATTATTCACTCCGATGCCTATTACCAATATTTCAAACTGAAAGCGCACTGAGTTATTGTAGAGGTTTTCTTTCCTCTCCTGTGAAAGGATAACATTTGTAAATATACCTGACAGATCATTGGCACAGCGCCTCATCTGGTATTGTCTTTATAGAAGTGATATTTGCTTTACTCACCAAAAATTTATCATTCTTGTCAATAAATTCCCATTAAAATAATATCATTTTCTTGAAGTTGAAATTTTCAAGGCAAGATAAAAAACAGCTTTATTGACCCATGCTTTTCTACTTTTAAAACTGGCATCTTGACTTGTGTGAATCAAATAGTCATTTATGGGTTGGAAACAGCATAAACAAGACAATGCATAATAGATGGAAAGCACTTTTAAAAATAAATCGGTTCATTTAAACTTTATATAAAATATAAATTTGGTTGCTTAAATTCAGAAATCCGGAAAAGTAAGGAAGCTACAAAATAGGTTTAGAGTATTAACTAACAGCTTATTGTTTGACATCAGGTAAAGTACCTCTGCTTCGCAAAAAAATTATATAACCCCGAGCGAGTTTATGTGTGGAGAAATTAGTTGCTTGTAATATTAATGAGAGAAACGAACACCAACTCTCAGGCCATTGTGTGCATTAAATTAGACAACATATATAAACTGTCGTGTATGGCCAGTAATGTGCTTTCAATATGTAACAGCTGTAATTATTGCTATTATCGCAGAATTTCAGTATTCTCAGATCAATTGAGTAAAACTATCCTCATTGGTTATGAATGTAAAATTAATTAAGATTTCTAATTTAGACTACTTTATTTCAGATAGTTTTTTCCTGGGTTATTTAAATACAGCATCCATATTTCACTTTATAGTCATAGCTAATGGCATAATTTAACGTGCTGTTTAAAATACACTTACTCAGCTCTACTCCTGAATTCACAGTTGGAGGTCAGTTACAAGGTCACAATGAGAAACTACCAGTGGAATTCAGCTGGAATTTGAAAATTTGCTTCCTATCTCTATAAAAATAGTTCCATAACCCCCTTTATTTTCCCTCCTACAGCAAAAATATAGTAGTACCCAAAGGAGCCAGCAGAAAAAAATTACCATTTTGTCTTGTTATCAGTCAACTTAATTTTAAGTTTAAAGAAAGAAAAAGTTGGAGGGGAAGAAAAGCACTTTATCTAAAATGGCTTTGAGGGATACTGGGCAAAAAGCATATTTTTCATAAAATATTTAATAACATGATGTATAAATCATCACACTAAAACTTGAAGTGTAAGTTGACTTAGGAGAAGTTACAAAGGTTAACACTTAGACAAGTAACAAACGGGGCATGTGCCCTTAGTACTTCAGGAGAGGGTGTTGGATCAAGACAGAGGCTTTCTACAAAACCGTTTTATCAGTGCATCCGAACAAAGTGATGCCAAGACTCTTTTTCCTAAAGTTCCCCTCCTGTTAATCCACACTGCGTGTATTTACATGCATGCTGTGAAAGCGTACTAGAATCCTGTCCACGGTTTTGCCATCAGAAAAGAACTCACAATCTTCTTCCTAAGTAACAGAAAATCATGAAAATTTTAAAATTGAAGTTCTCAATTTAAAGTCTGCTATAGAATGTTACTAAAAACCTATATTTTAGATTCCATAAAAGTTGTGACAGATAGCTATATTTCATGTCAAAAGAAAAGAAACCACCATCTGTCTTTGTCAGCCACGTCAAATAGTTGAAATTCTTGGGACTGTCATATAACTCTGAAGTCATGTATTTCTTTATTCAATCTTGTCAACTTGCCCTCAGGTGCCACTCATGGATCTTATTTCTTTGAGTTTCTCTGCAAAAATAATAGTATCAACAACATGACCTTTAATTTATTGTTTGTTTGACTCACTAAACACTTTTCTTCACAATACCTCACCAATTATATCACTTACCCGATCTGATAATTTCTAAGATTTTGTTTTAGGGGAAATAATACCTACCATGTTTTAATTTAAAAAGAGAAATCGATAAGCCTTGAAACATTTAATTCAAATACTAATTATTTATTTTATATAAGATTATACAGTATCATTTGGGGAGGTGTTAACTTCTTAAAATGTCAATGAACTGAAGCTAATTGGAAGACTTCATAAGTATGTCTTGGGGAGTATTCTATACATTAAAGCAGAATCATTTAAAAAGTTCAAAAATACAATGAGTTGATCTGAACAAGTTTTGTTAAACCATAAAACAGAACTTAGATTTGCCACCACAGAGTTTTGGACCTTGCGCGTCCAATCTCCTAACTGATCTCCTCGCATTCTTTCCGGGCAGCAGCAAGGTGCCTTTGTACTTTTTTTCTCAGAACATAATATTTAAGAGAAATACAGACTGCTCCTACCCAGAAAAGAAAGTTCAATCGGCCTTTACATTTTAATTTTTGAGAATATTTTGGTTTCTCATTTCCCCTGCATTTTTCTCTTCTGTCTCACTCTTCAGTGGACTTTTCTGCTATTACTGCATTAGTTGTCTGAAATCTTATTGTGCAGAATTGGAAGAATGTAAGAGAAATGGAAGCGGATAGGTCATCAGGCAGCTGCGGCTGCATATGTGGACTCAAGGAATTTGGAAAAAGGGAAAAATTTGCTGCAGCAGATGTGCTACTCTAGTATAGTGGAACACACTGGATGAAGTCCCTCTCAACCTTTCCATTTCTGGAATTATAAGTTATGAAGCCAATGGAAGCATGGGTGGCATTTAGTCAATTTCCTTTGGGGCCCCATGCTTAGCTTTCTTAAACTGATGAGAAAGCAAGGTAAGAAACTGAAAAAAGATATAAAGAAATGGCCTGCAAAAAAACCCAGTATTCTAGTCGCTAAGTCAACAGGGGGAAGGAGCTGACTTTATTGACTTTTTAGCGTAATGAAACAAAAAATTCTGCCACTGTTTTTCCTCATTCAAGATACTTTGATTTACTTTTAAGGAACTGAAAAATAATCTACTAATATGGAACAGTATGGACTCATCACACTTATTTTACTTAGGTGTTGAATAAATCAAGGAGCTATCATATATGGTTATGGATATATATTTTGCTACTGAACTATGTTCCATTAATAGGGGCAATGTTCTAAGAGTAGGCTTTTTAAGACAGAAGTCAAAGCAAAGCTTCAGAAAAGATATGATCTACTTGTTGATGAAACAAAGATTATTTAGCAACAGTAACGAATGAGCCCTGCCTGTCCTGTTATACAATATCATTCGGTTTATTAAACTATGCGAATCTTATTTTATTTGTATGAATTAGGTATTCCAATAAATCCATCAGACTTTGTGGGAACAAGTATAATTAAAATGTTTCTATGACCCTGATATCAGTGTATAATGAACATTAACTACTATTGTATTAGCTTTCATCTAATTTAAATGTTTTATCAATAACCACCACAGACAAATAACCCAGTAACACCAAAAGAAAAGCTCAACATTGAGAATGAGCAAATTTTCAACTCTGAATTACACATGGGAGAGTTACAAATGTTAAAACACAATTATTTCAATAGAAAATAATGATTCATTTAAATATAAAATGAATATTAAGCTTGTCATGTTAATTAGTGAAAGTAATATAGAGAAACAAAAATATTTCTAAAACAGAATAGACACCTGTAATAGAGAAAACTCTGAAATAAATTTGTAAAATGATGTGATGTTTTTAAGGATGATGGTAAAATATTGCACTTTCATTGGACAAAAACAACTATATTTTTAGACTAAAATTATATCTATTCATTTTATTTTCTCAAATTAATATGAAAGATGACATTTTACTAACTGAATTTCTTCAAATGTATTTTAATAATTATTTTAGGAAGTTTTCAGTGTCAGATAATATGACGGAAAGCTACCAAAAGGTATTTTCCTGTCCTTATTAGAGAATATTTGATTCTAGAATAATAGATTCTAGAAAAAAGCTTTCAAATCCCTCTCATTCAAATGAAATCCCTAGAGTTACAGAAGTTATCCTCCCCCAGAGACATGTCACATTAAATACTTGCTCAGTATGAAGAATAACTGAGAGAATTTTGGTAAATGCAATTTTCTTTATCCCGTTACGTTACTAGCCATGTCATAACACCCAATTAACACTGCATGACCTTTTCTGGATGCACTTCTGTGCCCTACTTGACTGGCTGACTCATCTGTTTATCTGGCACTAGCTAAGAGTGGTGCTATGTCTATTTCCGACTTCAATTGAGCAGCCACAAGAAGTATTATAGATTTGGGACTAGGACATAAGGAAGTTGGTCCTACAAGAAAGGACAATAAATTCAAGCAAAAAAAGCACCAATGTCTTAGGTTAGTCAAGAGTTACTACTGTTAATACAATTACTAGGAAAATTGTTGTTTTAATAGGTGTGATGATTAAGCTCAATTGCCAATTTAATTAGCTTGGCAGCTGCCCAGTAGACTAGTAAGAAAACACTTGTGTTTGATTAGGTGGGTCAAGGAGGCCTGTCTTTACCTACTGTGCATGGCCCAGGTCCCTTCCTCTCTAGCCCCACTTACCAGTAACTTTGAACTAAGCAACCTTGCTACACAATATGTTTCACTCTGACATTTCACCACGGCCAGCCAACCATGAACTGATTCTCCTGAAACCCTGAACCAAATGGATCACTTCTCCATTAAGTTGTGCACATTAGATAATATGTCTGAGTGATGAGAAAGGTGTCACATGAGACACAGTATTTCTTAATTGTGCTGGTGACTCTTTTTCTCAAATACATGAAATTCCAGATACTCATCTATAACCTATTTTCACAGACATCTGCCTTCTGTAGCTACCGCCTATTTGCTCCTAAGTAGAAAGTCATAGCTATGGTTCACGGCTTCATTATTTATGTTCATCTCGCTTTGGAGCTGGCCGAAAGCACTTTTATTGTCTCCACATTCACTTTTTCCAAGAATGCCGTCTTAAGCTTTAGCTCTTTTGCCATCTAATTTGCCAAAAAAAGGCTGTTTTTTTTTTTCATCTTTCCGTTCACAGCAATTTCTTGGCTTTGTTTGTACATTTGCCAAAATCTTAATTGCAAGTAAAAAGACAAATACATGAAATTCATAACAGAGCATGCCATAAATAGAATGTTGAGGAAGAAAAACAAAATGAAATAAAATAGGGAAAAATGTATTTCAGGATCATCACATTTTCTGAAAGTTTCAACTGCTGCCATATTTAATATGGACAAGGGGCTTCAGTTATCTGTGGAAGGATTTTAAAAATCACATTGCAATATTAAAATTTATAGTTCTAAAGTAAATATCTGCCTAGTTAGATTAAACCCTTGTACCCAAGTGTGTACACAGAAACAACTAGCAAAACTGCTTATTTGAAATTTTGGAGAGTGAAAAGTGCTTCTAATATGCTTAAGCTAAAAATAAATATTAAGAAAATCTGCCTTGAGGTTTTGTACTTCACATCTGCTTTAAACAAGTTTTGTAATGCTCTCTCCTTTGTGTAAATACAGCATATTTATTGAGGAATAGACACAAGTTTAACAACAACAAGTGCTAGAAAGCTGTTAGAAATGGCTCGTAGGAAATTTACCTGTCCAAACAAAGGATGGACATGGGAGGCATGGAGGACAGGGTATGAAGCTTTAATTTTCTTTTTGCAAAAAGGATGACCTTCCCACGTGCAAGTGGAGAGAGGCACACTGAAAACATTGGGGGTACCGACTTAAATCCCCAGGTTGCGGGGCCCTCCCCCTGCCTTTTCCTACAGGCAGGATGCACAATCTTCCCAAGAAGAGTTAAGGCACTGGCTCAGGGCCAAGTTCATCACAACATCATTACCTTTATCCCTCCTTTCCCTTTCTGCCTGTGTCTGGTCACCTGGTCAGGTAAGGTGCAAAATGTAACGATCCACCACCTTGAACAATGTGCCTCTGCTACTGCTAGATGATGCTCACAAAAGCCAAAAAGAATTGTCTTATTTGAAAACATGGCAGTAAAATAATTAGTTTATAACTATACCTAACAAAAACAGCTGAGAAATTATATATATATATATATATATGTATATATATATATATATAATATATATATATATACTTATTTATTTATCAAGTCTGTACTTTCCAAACTGACAATACATATTTACACAAGAATAAGAATTCAAATTCTTTAGAGCTTAACACTCTTTAGAGCTTAATACTTCGAGGCTTAACATCCTAGTGAAAACTAACATAATGACTGATAAGAGTATATCCCCCTTCTATGTCATATGACATAAAATACTCTCAAATACTCTTCTAAGAGCTCAAATTAAAAAATGTAGTAACATTTATAATTATTTAACTCATGCTATTCAGTGACAAGTTTTCTCAAAATATATAACTGTCATCCAGGTCATTCAATGATTAGTAGAGTCATCTGTCACATTTGAAAGGCTGAATCCTTAAAGATCTCTAACCTTTTAACAATTTGAATTTCAAGTTATTCCTGTGACTGAGAGCTTTTCAAACTTAGTGAATCTTTTAGGGTTCCAATTAGATGATGATAAGATTAAGACTTCATACATTGAATATGATACAGAATCAACTCACACTAGACAAATATGAACAGTCCAGATAAAGTTGAATATACTGTGTAATCCAAGCTTTAAATTAGGGGTGATAGTTTACCACAAATGAAGCATTTAAGTTTTAAAGTTGCATATTCCTTTAGGAGATGAAACATTTTGTCCAAGATTCCAACAGCTACGATGGCTCCTCCCACTCTTCCCAGGGTATGGACTAGCTATTTCTTTCTTTCTTTATTTATTTATATTGCTTCTTGCTGGGCACTGGGATGCTCACAATGAAGACAGGAAACTTTAACAACTTCCCCCTCTCCGATGACACAACATACAAATGCCAGCCTTAGCAGGGCAGGGGCCAATCATTGTTTTCTGCAGATTAGAAGCTTCTGATAACTTTTGAAATCACCATCCTAAAAAGGAGGATCTAAAATTAGTTCTGAAAATGGACTTTTTTTGAGAATTGTGCATCTGTACGTGAGGAAGATGAATGACTTGAGGCATAACCCTGTTATCCTCCTTAAAGCTGCCTTTGAATAAAAATCCTTTTTCATCTTACTTACCATAATAAATAATGAATAGCATTCTTTTATTTGATGAAATAGCAAAAAAAAAAAAAAAAAAAAAAAAAAAAAAAAAAAAAAAAAAAAAAAAAAAAAAAAAAAAAAAAAAAAACCAAGACATGGGGGCTTTAAGTAGCTGGTCACACAGAGATGGTCTCCAGTGATTCTAGATGCCTACTATATAAGCACATGCATAACAAATCAGGACATGTTTGTGTAATCAAGAAAATACTATGAAGAATGATTATTAGAGATGAGGAAGAGGATCAAGGAAAGAAAGATACAAAAGAAAGTCCTGAGGAATGAAAGTAATCAAAGTCTGTTGTAGGCATGCACCAAGATTAAAAAGTAAGCCCATTATTGTATATAATTAATACATACATATTTTTAAAAAACAGGGACTACTACAGGAAAGAACATGCAGAAGCTTCAAAGCAACTTGTACATGTCCCAGCACCTCCCACAGTGGCCTTGTAGACCCCATGCTGGGAGAAATTAGCTGTCATCTTGTGAGGTGCAGACTTCTGCTCCTTGGCTCATTTATGTCAATGATCCTGCTTGGAAGCAGAACCCCCAGCCTCATCAAGTCTTCGGTGGACTGAAGCCCTAGCTGACAAATGACTTCAAAAGTAAACCCCACTAGGGGCTTCTTTGTCTAAACACTGCATTTATAAGCTCTTCACTCATTGAAAATGTGATCAATAATAAAACAATTCACATAGATATTCAGTTTTCAGACAATATATAACAATTGAATCTACCAGGAGTGGAAGTTTTTGTGCTTTTGTTGGGTCTGTGTCTTCCAAGTTAGCTCCAAATTCATAATTTCAGCAAATTTACTAATAACTTGAGAATGCTGGAATACAAAATTAAGAGAGTTTATCAGAGGCAAGATTATGAAAGCACTGTTAGGATTTTGGCTTTTAGTTACCAGTATGACTGGAAGACACTAACGGAATTTGAGAAGACTGATTATATATACACATAATTTAAAGTTTTATCCTAGATTCTGTAGTGAGAAGGCTATTGCAGTTCTTTAAGGTACTGATGAAATGTGAGGTGGACCTCCAAGACTCCAGGCAAACTCTCAGCTGTGAGGTCCCGGAAAAATCAAAAAAAAAAAAAAAAAAAAAGTTAAGCACTTTCAACATGCAATTGGACAGGGTAAAAATTCCCATAACAAAAGAAAGAACAGGAGGATTTATAAAGCTATCGGACCAGCATAAGATTGGAACCCGGCAGGGTAGGCATTAAATCCTGATGCTCCGTTAAATCCTGCAGCTTCTTTAATTCCTGTACTGCTGTGTCCAGCACCCAGGGTAACTGTTGTAAAATGTGATCCACAGGCATTCGGGGACTCCACCCTCTGTCTTTCACTGCGAACTCAATGGGGCTTCTCTTTGGGGCTAACTCTGCTCATAGCCTGTGGCTTTCCTCTGTGGAAAATCTACACTTCTGGCATCTCCAAATTTCTGAGGTCTTCCCTGTACCTTTTTTCAATTTCAAAACTTCAGGCCTTCTTCTGAGGTCTGAGTGGAAGGTTTTCTGACCTGCAAATTCTTGCACTATCATGCCTGTGTCACATCCAGCTCTGCTCATAGCCTCCTAAGCCTTCTCTCACTGGCATCTTCAAGCCTTCCTAGACTCCTTCCGTGAACCAGATTTAAAGGCTCTTAAATCCATTGCTAGATAAAGTTAATGCAGTGACCCACTTCTCTGGTAATAATCTGTTTCTTGGTTTTTTGTTGCTGGGAAGTATTATCCAAAGTCTACCACTACCTGAGGAAAAGCTTATTTAAGTTCACAGTTTCAGTAGGTCTGAGTCCATTCATAGGTGGCTGGGAATGGCAGAAAGAGCCTGGCAAAAAGCAGCTACTCACAGTATTATAGCATCACAAAAAGAAGAATCAGGAGCCTGCTGAGGAAGCTGGGATAGGAGTTTTATCCTTCCAGGCCACATGGGTACAATCTAATCTAATCCCCACCTGTCCTCCAAAAACACCTGCAATCCATGCCTTCTCACCAGGGCTCAGGTTCATAGATTCACTGGTTTTACTATGTTCTCTACTATCCAGAAGCATCTGGATTTATACAAAGGTGGAAGAGCCTTTTGAACACACAATTACTTTGCCAACGAGGTGGTAATACCTTGCAAGGGTGGGCAAGGTTCTTCAAAATTATACATACTCTGAGCTTATGATCAGTATTTAATACTGTTACTCCCATAGGCGGAACTCATGATCCCAGGAATCAAAGAACAGAAATGGACACAGTACCACACTCACCATCACTTTTAGTGACCTGCTAGCCGAACTTTTGCTTCTTGCTTCCATAACTTTTTGCACTGCTGGGCTAGAAGTCTTAGATAAACAGGAAGATAAGACTTCCCCTTGGCCATTTTAGCCTCCTTGTGCCAATAATCTAACAACAAAAGAAAAAAAACTGAAAAGGGAGTTATAATATTGGCAAGAGGGATTGACTTATACTCCTAAGGGGTAATTAAACTAGTGTTCCATAGAGGAGGTGAATAAGAATACGTGCAGAGTGCATGAGACTCTCTAGGGATCCCCACGTAGAACCGTGGCCTAGTACCAATGGGAAACTAATACAACTAAATCCGGACAAGGCGACAAATAGTTCATAATTTTCAAGAATGAAAATATGGGTGACCCCACTAAGAAGGGACCCCGAAGAGGTCCCTGCTGAAGGCCAATGAAATACAGCATGGGTCGCTGGAGAAGAATATTACAAATCCGAGCTATGACCACATGACCATATATAACAATAAGGAGTGAACTTAGAATTTCTTTCATGTGCTGTCATTATGCTTGAACATGTCTATGTGATATTAATTATCTTAATATTGGGGTTTGCTAAGGTTACATTCTAATGTTTACGTAATTAAATATCAGGAGAACAAGCATCTTCTAAAGAGGTATGTCTGTTTTCCATTGTGGGGAGGGATTTATTGCATTTCCATTTCTACACAGTATAATTGTGCTATGCTAGGTGTAATTAGGAATTTAACTATTACATTTGAAAATTAAGTATGGTTTAAGGAGATATGTCTAATATTCAAGTTGGCCAGGAGTGGACTGTGACAATTGGAGGAATTACATCAATTTTATGAGGTTAGAAAATATACAGGACAGAGCTTTCATGTTTGTGTTTGACTAATTACATTTTGCTTAAGGAGGCGGCCATGAGTCCTTTAGGGGCCAGGGGTGGAATGTGGTGGTTTGGATCTAGAGTGTCCCTCAAACGCCCCATGTTCCTATGGATACTGTGTAGGGTTGGGAGGTCGGGCCTGACTGCAAGGCGTGGTTGCTTGGGGTTTGATCAGGGAGGGTGATGTGCCGTTCCCACCTTTCTTTTCTGTCTCTCTCTGTACCTCCGTGTTATGAGGATGTCTGCTGCTGGTGCTCTGGTTCTGACCCTGCCTCTTCCCCACCCCCAACCCCCACCCCGGCCCTGTCATGTGCTTCCATCATGTTCCAGCCACCCACCTGTGAATAGACAGTGACTTTCTGAAACTGTATGCTAAAATAAATCTTTCCTCCCTAAGTTGTAGTTGTCGGGTGTACGTTACCTCTTGGAGGGAAGTGGGAGACTCACAAGACTGAGGGAGGGCTTAGGTGGAGCCCCCAGGGCCTGGAGTCCCACCAAGCCTAGGCACAGAACTACATGGCCATGTGGTCATCAGATGTATCCATAGATGTGGCTGGTGTCTCCAGAGCCATATGGAGGGAGGTGCGTGCCTTCTGGCACGTGATGCACACCACTAAGCCTGAAGACGGAGACTGCACCTCAGATATTTAAGGAAACAGGTGCCACAGGGCTAGAGGACTCTCAAGAGTGAGAGTGGAAATTCTCAAGAATGAGAGAAAAACAAGTTCAAAGACAGAAGAACTGCAAGCAAGCATTGAGAGAAGACCAGTAGCTGAGCAAAAAGACAAGCCTTGGGAGTTAGTGTGAAGTCTCCATGAGGTGCCATCTTGACTGAGGAGGGATTTTCAGTGGTGCAACTACCTTTACCTTGAAAGCAGCTGTGCTTCTATAAGTAACTCCTAGTTCTACAGATAGCTCCTCACTTATGTCCCTGTAAATAACTCTTGACCTATACTTGTTGAGTAGCCCTAATAAACTCATTAATTTACCAAGTTGGACTGTGTTGTAATTATAATCTTGGTCTGTCACTTGTGCCCTATTCAATGCGAGTAGACCTTTGTTTACATCTCTCCATAAAAGGTTTATGCAATAAAACCTTTTCATTGTATGTTACAAAAGAAATGAAATTTATTTTCCCCAATAATTATATCGATAAACACTATATCAATAAGTTGAAATGGCAACTGCGATATCATTGGTGATTGAAGCCTCTGATCTTTGCTATCAGAACTTATAATATTAACACAACACAGAGGTCTTTTTAGAGAAAAAAAGGAAGAAACAAACAGAGCACAAAATAATTTCTAAGATAGAGCAACAAGAATCAAAAATAGAAAATAAAGGTGTCCCAGCTTTTGGGAGAAAAGTGATGAAAATAAAGAACATGAGCTAGAGTCTAACATAGGGCCCTCAGTGTTTTCTATTACATTAACTTTCCAGCAGTCGGGCTATTATACAGAATATGCTTACAAAAATTAGAGTAGTTAAGATTAAAAGCAGGACAAAAGTGTCAAAAATATTCTGGATAGAGACCCATCCATTGCTTATAATCTCATGCTCTTGCAATGTTCCTTAAGTACCGGTGCCTAGTGGGTGAGGATAGGAAGGAGGTATTATCTGTTCCTCAATTTTATTTAGTTATTGATTTTAGCTTTCTTATCTATGGAAACATAAAATCCAATCCATATAGAACCACATGCCAAAATTCAAAAATAATCCAAAATTCACCTGTTATACAACAAAACTAACATAGCAAAATACCACAATATCTACTCTAAAATAAGAGGTGTTTGCCACCCTGAAGAAGCTGATAGCCTAGATAGTGGAAAGAGCCCAGCAATGACTTTCTAAGGCACAGAAAAGAGACAGGTGGGTAAAAAGAGCTTCTATGGGATATCTGCCTCTTATCAGGTAGCAAAATGACTAAAACTCATACGACCTACCCGGTATCTGATACTCATATCACTATCTATCTATCTATCTATCTATTTATCTATCTATTTCAATATATTGACCACATGGCTGACATCATTCACTTTCTTTAAATATAACTAAAGTCATTTCTGTCCCTTACCACTCAAAGTCAACTGAAAAATTTCCTAGATAAAGACAGAACTTTCAATAACATAAAATTATCTATTATCTCACATAATATGTTGATAAAATTGAGCGAATAGAGGTAACAGAAATATTATTTTGGAACTTTATTAAAATATGCTTTAATATGTGTACATAAATTACATCACTAATGAAATCTTACCAGTAGAGCATTTTGTGCCTCATTATTTGTGAAATTCTTACTCTATATATATATCAACATAAAATTCAGTTGCGATTCTTCCTGTACATCCTGAATTAAATAGTTTACATTAAAAACTTTTCTTCTATCAATAAATAACAAAGGTTGAAAAAATACAGTATGTTTTAAATTCATTTCATATGTTTAATTATCTGTGTGGTACAGGGAAACACAAGATGCTTAGCCTTGACTGGCTAACAATAACCATGGGGCAATCTCTTTATCTCTTCACATTAACAGATAAATGGATGGCTGGACTTTCCTTGGAGATGGTATGTCCAATACAAAAGCCACCTTGCTCATACAGTTCTGAAGCATTTAAATTATGATTGTGCTAGTAGTAGCTGAAGTGTTGAAGGGCTAACATGCACATAAAATTTCAAAGAATTAGTAAAACATATGAATAGCTGTGCATTATTCTGCTTAAAATGATGTTTTGTACATATTGGGATAGATTACTATATTAAAATTATTTCCCCTGGTTTACTCTACCTTTTTAATGTGACTCCTACAAAATTTCAATTTAAACTAGGGAAGGACTTTGTTATTCTTATTACATTTCTGAAGACAGCATTGCCCTAGAGGTTTTTCCAACATTTTCTAGGCATGACAGCTTTTCAGTACTTTTCAGCTTAAAAAGACAAAAAAAAAATGTTAAGCTAACTATTCATAAGAGATAATTTCTTCTTTAGGTTTCTGAGCCAGGATTCACTTGTGGATGCAACGAAAGAAAATATTTATAAATTTGTTCCCTTAATTTGCCTCAGCCTCATCAAAAAATATATAACTTTAATAGAAATAGGCTTACCAATTAACCAACTGCTCCTGAAGGGCTATCAATCAGTCATCGCTTGCTTACTGCCCCACCAGTTCATGAATGGGAGATGCCAATTGCTCAGTATCCATGTGTCTCCTCCAATGGCGTGCTTCTTAGCTCTTCTTAATATATTCATGAAGGTAATTTCTTTCCTATAAGCCCACAGGAGTCTTGAAACTTCATTTTCTCTCCAATCTACCAGTGTCCTATGACACAAGAGTTCCCAACCCTCATGCAGGTACTGGTCTGTGGCCTGTTAGGAACCAGGCCACACAGCAGGAGGCCATCATCTGGCCAGTGTGCAAAGCTTCCTCTCTATTTACAGCCACTGTCCTTCCTCATATCACCACTCAGGCTCCTATCTTGTTAAATGAGAGCAGCATCAGATGTGCACAGGGGCACAGACTCTACTGTGAACTTCACATATTACAGATCTAGCTCGCGTGCTTCCTATGAGAAAATAATGCCTACAGTTTACAGGTGGAGATGACGCACAGATACTAGCATCACACGCCATCCTTAACTCCAAAATTGTCTTCATGGATCTTTTCCCTGGAGCCAAGAGTATTGCAGACTAATGCTAAACTCATTTGGGTCACACACTTTGCAACACCTGACCTCCAAAAGAAATGGCTGAGTTCTATTTTTGGTCAGCATGGATATCTCCCGTGAGGCCAAGGGACCTTGAATTTGACACCACTTGTCTGTTTCATATCTATTCTTCAGGACACACATCTCATAAAGCATCAACGCATACCTTCAACGCCAGATTCCAAGCAGGTGTCTATATATGGCCACTTGCTTTCTTTCTAATCCTAAAGGCCAAGAATTGGTACCTCACTTTTGATCACCAAAAGAAAGAACTCCTGAAATGCATGTTTTATATTGCACGTTTACTTAGATACTTTTTATGAGAATTCATTTACATAAATTTGAAATATATTTTTTCTAAACATGTTTTGTGTCCTAAATACTAAATGTATGGCAAGAAATTGTTTGGTTAGCCTAATCTTTGTTAGACCATGTGTTCCCGTACGTTGTCATATCAGCAGTTCCTGACAGAAAAAGAAACACGAAACTATATTGTTACTGAGAAAAGATGATGTTCAAACTGAGCTCATAAAACCTTTAAAAAGGAAGATGCAAGAATTTACTGAGCACACTGACTTCTTCAGTGCTCAAGTACTCTGTCTCTGTCAAGTTTAACTGTAAGGGACCATGGTGTTTTATGGGAGTATCTTACAAGACTTAAACTGAGTACACTAAAATTTCCTCCCTAAAAGGAGATGTAAAAGGAAAGAAAAGTCAAAGTATCCTGTAAATTTTCTCAGTATTTCCAGCCTCTTTTAATGAAGAATGAGACATTGATTTAAAAAATGAACAAGATAGGTGTGGTTTGGATCTGGAATGTCCCCCCAATGTCTCATGTATTTGAGTGTTATAGAGTGTCTGTGGAATCATGTGCTCTTGGGAGATTGGGGCCTAGTCCGGAGGGGTTGACTACAGGCATGTGTATTGGATTACCGGCATGTGAAAAGGATTAACCACGTGTAGTGGGGGCTTACCACACCTCAAACACCTGGATCCAGGAGGGGCTAATCGCTGGGCGGAGACCTGGAAGGATAGATAAGCTGCATCCTGCCTTCCTTGGAGGAGTAGGACTAGGACTTGGACTGGTCTTAACTAGTCTCAACTTGCCTTCCTGTTTGTGATGACGTGAGAAGCTGCCTCCGCCTCTCTCTCTGCCATGTACTTCGATGGCTGCCAGCTGCCCCTGGATGGACTGTGACCTTCTGAAACTGTGAGCTAAAATAAACCTTTCTTTTCCTAAATTTGTGGCTGTCCAGTATTGAGTCACAGCAATGAAAAAGTAACTGAGACAATAGGAAAAAAGTAGCTTTTCATTCTTTACATCAATAAAAACAAAATTCCAAAAAAAATGAAAAGGCAAAGGATCTGGTAATACCTTGGAGACTTTATGTTAAGAACACCGGGCAGTGACGAGGGAGGGTTAGCCTGCACGAAGTTGGAAAATAAAGGGACTTCTGGCTATTTACATGGCAAAACTTAGTAATTAAATATTTAGTAAACAAATATAAGTATAAATGTAAAATGATATATTTGATAGCATCAGAATATTTAACTAATAAAAGAGGCAACTAATAGTTTTAACATTACGGAATCTTGAATATGCTATCTTTTGTTTTGAAGTTTTTGAAAAAGCTAAAGAGATATAGATCAAGAAAGTATTAATATTAAAGCACTATAATATTTTGAAATATCTATTATAGATTAAAAAACTCCATATAATAAGAATTATAAGCACATTAATTTTAGCTAATGTTTCTATCTAGTGTTCACAAAATCTAAATAAATTACATTCTTGTTATACTATAACTGGTTTATTATTCCGGAACTAAAATGTTATTTTAATTTTCTGGATAAGGAGCCTTGGATGGAAATGGTTGTTTTGGTCCAAGGGCATTCAACTAACCAGGGATGGATCCAGGATTTAAATTTAGGAAATCGGATTACATAGCTCAAGATCTTATACACTGTGATGTACAGATGAATATAAAACTGTTATCTTTTCACATTACACATTCTTGATAACTTGCAGGAAAAGGAAAAATCTCAAAGTATCAGAAAAATAATCTCTAGAGTTACAGTTATAGAGTTTTAGAGGAAGGCTCAATTTTAAACTACTTGTCTGCTACAAATCTTAATTAGGCCACATGCCCATGTATTTAATGATTTAAATCTAAAGTCATTTTATTAGAGAAGTTTCCCTCAAAATGTAAGAGAGTTTTATCCTTTAAAACAAACTTAAACTTTACCACTCAATATAATACTATATGAAAGGTTCAGGTATATGAGTCATATAATTTTTTTATTTTATTTTCTTTCAAATGGACCTTTGTGGAACATAGTTATATTAATCATACTTATGAAGCTTTCCTTAATCACTTTATTGTATTTTAATTTGGTAGGCAAAATTTCTTTAAGATACAAGATTTTTCAACTGGTAACCTCTGTGGGACTATGAATTTGATGAATTTTATGGTTGTAAGTAGATTAGATGATATAGCACAGTTAAACATAAAGTAGGAAGATTATCTGAGTGAACTTGAACTAATTATAGAAAGCATTTTATAAATCAAGAAATTTTTCCAGTTGATTAAAGAAAAGAGATTAAGAGATCCACAGACTGAGAAGCATTTAATGTGTTTTTGATAGCTTGAAGAGGCAGGAACTATGAATCAAGGGATACAGGCAGTTTCTAGCAACTGGAGTAAGCCCTGAGCTGACAGCCTTCAAGAAATCAGTCTTCAGTCTGCAGGCAGCAGAGCTGAATGCTACTGCCGGCAAGAAAGACGATCAAAACAGACTTTTCCCAAACCCTACTCACAAGAATCTATCCAGGTGGCATCAGGATTGTAGCCTTGCCACACTTCGATTTGAAACTCCAGCCACATATGTACTAAACTCTAATCTAAGTAACATGAAATTAAGAAACAGTGATTTTTGCTTTAGGTATCTTGGTGTATTGTAATTTATTATAGCAAATAAAATCTAATGTCAATTACCCATTTATTTCAGCAACATAATCATAAAGAATATTTGTAAACTAGTTAAGCAAAGAACTATCTTAAAGTAAATAATCCTATCTACAGGTTCTTGCCTTCATCAAGATCCCAAATTTGTTACTATCCCCCCCTTTTTTATCGAATAGAGAAAAATGACTGGATCTGAAATGTCTCACTTTGACCCATGAGTTAAACGCTCAGGCCCAGGGTGCTATTGGGAAATGGTGGAACTTTGAGAGTAGGGCACCGTGGGAGAGCTTTGGTCATTGGGGCATGTCCTACAAATGAGTTGTAAAACGTTGATCATTTGTCTCTTTGAGGTGAGCAACTTGCTTTCGTTGCATTCTTCTGCTATGCTGTACTGCTTTTCCACGGGCCCAAAAACAGTCCAGTCGATCGACTATAGACTGAAAACTCCAAAACAATGAGCCATCCTTTTTTGAGTTGATGAACCATTTTGTTACAGAAGTGGAAAGCTGACTAACAGAGACCAAATAAAATTTAGTCTCAAATTACCGTGACTTTGTTTATTAAATTTTAATGAAACAGATAGCATTATCATTGAAATCTTTGAAGATAGCTTATTTTCACTGATAATTGCATTTGTAGATTTATTTATATAAATGAAGTTATAAAATAATCATTCTTTTGGCATTTTATTTCATTATTACAGTACAATGTATTTACATTTTTTGATGATTTATGTCAAAAATTATTTTTTATTTTTTATTATTAAAAGTAATGTTGCTTAAATAGTGCAGATATCCAAGTGTACACCCCCCCACCCAGAAGAAATGTTAAGGTATAAAAATTATGGCCAAATATGCCAGCTGTGGGAGAGGTCAGGGTGCTATGTCACCTCAACAAAGGCCTCTGTCATGCTTTGGAGAGCCCTGAAGAAGCTAGCAGGTTTCCTAGAAGAGATTTCTTTAATAGATTTTTCAACCGAAAAAAACAATCTGCTTAATGAGATAATGTTGGACAGTAAACTTTAGCCTATTAATTGTACCAAAAGAAATAAGATAGAACGTGATGCTGCCTAGTCTTCATGAAGGCCTATATTTAGAACTACATCTGGCATGTACACATACTTAACATGAACCTAGAGAAAAGGTTCATAAAAGAACAAAAAGAAAATGCGGCCCTGATTGCAAGCATCTCCGCACTTGTTCACTTTGTGAACTTTGCTTGCCATCTTCTTTTCTCTTTGACTTAACATCCTCACATTTTTCTAAAATTAATTCATTTAATTTTCTTCTGCTCCCATTGTTGACTTTTCAGTTCAACGAACTGGCTGCTGTGCTGTAGGATAAACTACACTTGGTTTGTTGGGCTTATTAAATAAGGTTTTATAGGTTTATTAAATTCTCACATTGCTCATAAAGAAAACCAAGGTCAAAGAATGTATAAATTTGTCTTTATAATACATAGTAAATTGTTAGAGATTTTAAGTGGTAAATTAATTTTATCAAGGTACACTTGAGAAGGTGATTTTACTAGAGGAGTAAATATCTTCTGTAAAGGACAAGACATAAGAAGTTTCTTGGGCCACACGCTCTAAGTCACAACTATGCACCTCCAATAACATAGCATGAAAACAGACAAAGCCAATACAAAAATAAATGAGCATGACTGTGTTCCAGAATTGTACGAAACCAAGTGTTAGGGAAAATTTGGCACCCAGGCTATAGTTCACCCAATCTTTGTTTAAGATAAAAATCCCTTAATTAGTTGCTTTATTTTTGCTCCTTCCTATTTCTATATACTATAAATTTAAAAGTAGACAACAGATACAGAAAACAAATGATCGGGAGTACATGTTTATCTTATGTGTCACAAGCACAGCTGTTCTCATATGGAAATTTTCTACCAAAAATGTCATAAATCCAAAAAAATCAAATCCTATATGCCCATTAGTGTTATTGCATACTTTATATTTTTAGCCCAAAAAATGAAAGTTATTAACCAACAGTTAAATGAATGTCTAAAGAAACCCACTGTAGGCATTGTGTCCAGCTGGTGACTGACTGAGTTTTGTGTATCACAAATCTCATGCTAGCTAGTCTGTTTGATTGCTCTCCTGAAAGTAGTGAACACCAGCTCTCAGTGTAGCTGGGCAAATCCCCCTCAACATTCAGAATAGTGTACACTAAATGAGTAAGAAATCATCAAGATAAGTTCTTTGGTCGATACTTTTTAAATTCTAGGATATAGCATATAGCACTTGGAAAATCACTTCACAGTTTGTCTGCCACTGTAAATCTCTTTAAAGTCAATGTTGGTTTAATCAAAAAAGTTTTCCAATTAGCTATATTTTAGTGTTGAGAAATATGCTGTGATATCAGGGCATGTCTCCATGCGTCTACTTACTGTTACTGCACCTTTTCCCAAAGACCCCTCTGTATTTTGTGGAGTTTTCAAGAGGAAGATATATTGATGGGTACCAAGCACTACATATGACCTAATCAAGAGTTATATTGCTTTGAGTATAAAAGCATGGTATGTAAGATTTTCAACTTATTTTTTTTATTTTTGTTTTATGAAAGAATTTAAGTTGTAGATTAAGTCAAGAGTGGCTCATTGTTTGCTTGTTTATTTGTTATTACTTGATTTCTTTTCTTGAAACAGAACTATCTTGGGCAATGCATAATGTATGCAATGCTAAACAATGTGTGTGTGTATGTTGTGTGTGCATGTGTGTGTGTACATATATAAATGTAATAAAGATTCCTTTTTAATTTTTCTCATGAAAAATTAAGGACATCAAAACAAAGCAAAAAACAACAGTAGCCACATTTTGGACACCTAGTCTAAGTTCTACCTATAAAACACTATATGCTTTAAAAAAAATCAGTTAATTCTTGTTGCTTAGGATATTCATATGTAAAATAATAATATTGGAAAAGTTATATTTAGGAGAAAATGGGCACATAAATAAACACACAGACGCATGTGAAGATATATGTTTTAGTTACTATTTTCTTGGCAGGACACAGTACCTAATTCACAGCTTAAAGGAAGAACAGTGTCTGTCAGATCACAGTTGCATTAGAAGCAAAACAAAACAATAAAGAATTTTGGCATATGCCAGAGAACCAGCTATTCATGTAACTTAACTTTGAAATGATTTTGCTTTAGAGAAATGAGGTAAAGAAAATTCCTAAACTTAACCAAAAACACAATGAAATGAAACTTACATCTACTTTAGGTTTCTGGGATTCTATCTAAGTAGAATCTAAATTGTCCTGCCAATCACAGTTAGGAATCAGGTTATAAACTACTAAAATCAATTCCTGCATCCCCCACTAGGTTTCCTATCTCAGGAAGGATCCCTTCATCAACTGAATGGCAGGAAACTTTCCTCTTTCCTCATACTCTCTTGTTCTACAAAACTCAATCTTCCCTGCCACAAACGTCACTTAGAATTAACAATTCTCCCTGTGTAGTAATGGACTTTTTCCTCTTTTACCCAAGTCAGCTACTCCAATGATTCCACTTTGTCTGACCTCTTCTTTCATCTGATATCATACTTCTAATCTGGAAATAGAGTTGGGGAGAGATATTCAAACTGTAATAATTTTATGAAACAATGTCAATAACAACTTAATTGTTGCTTTTTAATATTCCTAAAAATATAAAATTACTAAGGCTTAAGATACTTTCTCTTAAATTCTTTTTCTCACTGGATCAGAAAACTCACAAACATAGGGATCAAACACTGTGAGGACAGATCCACAAAGTTGCATATTGACAAATTGTCAGCGAAGCTGTTATCCACGGGATAACATTTGAAATCCAAAACGTAAGAAAAGGCTACATCCTCTTTCCAGAGATACAGAAACTCTGCCAAGTCCAGCAATTAGGCCACAGAAGACAGAAAACCAGGCACCAGGAGATAAGGGAAATGTGCTGCCCTCCTCCCCTTCTGAAAACAGGTGAGGGACCATAAGGAGAAGGGAAAGAAAGGTGGGAAAATCTCTCAGTGTGAGTATATGCAAATGCCAACTGTCAACACAACTCAGGGGCTAACCGGTTTTGAAGTTCAGGGCAACTGTTGATAACCTTTCCATTTATTTTGAATATGTAGATCTGTAATTTCTCCTCCTCCTGGCCCATGCTTCTGTAAGAGTATCAGGTAAATTGAGGTAGCTCGAAGAAGTGGGCAGTTTTTGGAGAATTATTCTCTCACTGGATGGATCTTTTTTCTAGATACCATAATAAATGCCTGTCTTTCGCATGGTTAGTGCAGTGAGTAGACAAACCTGAAGTTTATAGCTTTTGAGCAGACAGTAACATTAGCAAATACCCTTTGATTTCAAAGGAGAACATCCACAAGTGTTTACCTATTTTTCTTAAAAGAAGGGAAGCACTTTGGGGAGGAGTTTATGCCCTTGAGCATAGAATACTGCACATGCTCAAACAAGGTGTCATAAGGCTTTGAGCCTAAAAATAGTCTTTCTAAAATTGCTGAATCATTCTTTTCATCGAAAGCAATTTAAGAAAAATACCATTTGTAGATGTACCTTCAAGAGGGCTTAGCTTTTAGAGAGATGTATGCCTTGATGACACAAACTTGAAGTCTTTTTCCACTTATATCTTTGCTAATATTTCTTAGTTTCCTCAAATATGAAAATTGTATTTAAAGCACTAGGGTATACTGTTTGCAGAAAGAAAAAAGTCTATTTACTGTATAGTTATATCGATTTCTTTTCTTTCCATAAAAATAGTAAATCTAACAAACTAGAGTGATAGCAACAATAAATCAATAATCTCTTAAGATTTATGCAAAAAGTCAGTTGCTAAGAGCTGCTGCATAGTGTGTGTGCATACATGCATGTTTTTCTGAAGAGACTTTGATTAATGAATGCTGTGTAGCTATATTTCGAGTTTGTTGTTCCTGAGTCTGAGTTCCATATGTCTGGAAAATATTCACAATAGATAACTTGCCAAATAAAGAAGAAAATACATACTTTAAAAAATTAAAATACAATGACAGTTTGTGGCTTGCTATATGGCTATACTCATCCAATCACTAGTTATTCATTTAACCAACACTTACTGGAAACAAAGTATGTGTCAGGCAATAAGATATTCACTGAGGTTTCATTGATGAATGAAAAAAAAAATCATGGTTTCATTTTGTCAAAGAGCTTATAAATTCCAGCAGGGAGGACATACAAGTAGGAGAGCAAAGGCACCTGGAGAGTGGAGCCCAGTGGCTCAGCTCTGTGACCTCAGCACTCTGGGAGGCTGAGTTTGTATTTTTGTTTTTGTTTTGTCTTGTTTTGTTTTGTTTTTTTTAGTCTATCTGCTCTAGCACAGTGGTCTCAACCGTTCTCAAGCCCCAGGGACAGGATTCGTGGAAGGCTACTTTTCCATCAAGGGGCACAATGGAAGGGTAGCATGGAAGGAGGACACTAGTGTCAGAGCCTCAGCTCCACCTCTGATTGGCAGGCTTTAGATGCTCATAAGGTCCCTGACGTGTGCAGCTGATGGTAAGGTTTAAGATGTCATGAGAATCTGATGCTCCCACTATTTGACAGGAGGCAGACTTCAGGCAGTAATGCAAGTCGTGAAGACTGGGACTAAACCGGATGAAGCATTGCAGGCTGACCTGTCACCCACATCCGTCTGTGTGGCCTAGTTCTAACACTATACAAACTGGCGGGGATCCATGGGCACCCCTGAAGAGAACTCTGACCAACCCAACATGAATGCAGAAGTGGAAATGTCATGAATCACTAATGGATTTATCAAATGGTATGACTATTTTCACATGGATGTTGACAATTGTTTTATAAAATATAACCAATACAAAACCAAGAATCTCGTACGGTACATGTACCGTACAGGAATTCTTCTAGAGATCCCTAGGAGACAGACACAAACATATCTTAGTCTTCATGATAGTGCTCAGCTTTTATACAGACAAATGACTAAATCTTATATCTGGATGAAATAAGTTAATAATAAAAATTCTAGGAACACAGAAACATTTTAAAATAAAGTATCCTACGGTAATTTTATATCAGTATATGTAATAGAATGCAATTATATAAACTTCTATATTTTCTAATGATATGTATTAATACATGTCTGATGAAATAGATGAAACACTTTTGCCTATCAGTATTAAGGAGAAAACCATTTTAACATAAAAAGTAATCTGACACATACCTATAATAATAGATCACTATAAAAAAAATAACCAACTTCTAAACTCAGTGCCACAACCTAACTAAAGCTCATTTCTGGCTTAGAAAGCAAAGATCTGAAAATGTTTTGAAGTCTGCAGAGGGTCTGATGATGCTTATAGGCAGCTGGGCTTCATAAATGGGCTGAGGGATGCAGGCTGTTTCTGTATTACTGCACTGCTTCTCAACAGGTGCATCCACAATTCATGTAGCAGAGAAGTACAGCCCATAGGAGCAAAGATCAGCTCTTAACGCACACATCCCTTCTGCTCTAAGAGAATTAATCTACATTATTCACATGGCCAGTCATCAAGAACACTAGGCAAATTAAAGGCTGCATATATTCAGGGAAAAAAAGGAGAAACAAGAACATGCTATTAATGAGTGACAGTAATCTTTCTTTATATGATATGTAAATCTCTTTCATATCTAATTTTCATAATATAATTTGGACAAATTTGTTATTTGAAATCAATGGATAAATATTTGTACCAGTTTATTTTTCCCAAAATGCAGATAATTATATGTCTTGAAGGAAATCCTCAAACCAGACATCTGAATGTCCCAAGTTTACTTTGGGTGCATGGATTTCTTAAATACATAATTGCCAATAAATTAATACATTTCTATGATCCAGAATTCTGTTACCCTGGGTATAATAGTTGGTAATAGTTAAAATGTTTTGAGTGCTTGCACTGTGATAATCACAATAATTACAATAAATGTTTTGCATGTATTGCTGTTTTTTTTTTTTTTTTGAGACAGGGTCTCACTCTATAACCTAGGGTGGCCTTGGACTCACAGTAATCCTCCTCCCTCCTCCTACTGTTGAGCTTACAGGTGTGTGCCACCATAGTTGACGTTTTTGACTTTCACAACAACTTCTAATGTTCTCCACTTTACAATTGTACACATTAATAGAGGTTAAATTAATTTTGACAACTACAAATTGAGATTCTGCCTCAAAAATAATTTTTGAGGTCACACAGCTACAAAAATTCAGGAGCAGTGATTAGAATGTAGGAAATTCAGCATTCCTGGCATAAAATTTTCTCCTTCTATTTTTCCTGTCCTAATCCCTATGTCCAGCTGTGATGCAATTGAAGCTACACAGGTGATTTATAAATTGCAGAGATCTTTGCAAAAGTAGGTGTCTCACAAAAATCAGTAACCATGTTCCTCTTGTGCTCTCGGCCTCTTTTCTCCCCTTGGTCTGAGTCATAAATAATAGTGTGAGAAGCATATCTCATGTATTACCCATTATAGATTTAGTTTACAATGCATCTACCATTATCTTTTTGAGCAAAACATATTGTTAAATGAAATTATAAAATAAATTAAAATAGAGAATTATTAATTTATTTTGTTTGATTCCCCATGTAGACTAGTATATAAAGTTATCTAGAAAATGGTAAATTTGTATAAACATTACTTAAAGCTATTCTATTGTATATGAAAACTTCTGTTTTTACAAATTTGCAGCCTGTAGCTTACAAATTGCGAAATGAAAATGTGATCATTTCTTCTGTAATTTTACTATTTTTAATTGAATTGAAAATGCTCTTTGGTTTATTGATTGTCAAATAATTGATTTGATCAAGTGTTATCACATTCATCCAATTGTGTTGTTTCCTCACCTCCAACCTTTTTTTCTCTGTCACCCTAATGGAAGCTCCTTGCTTAGGTGGAAAGGTACCACTCATAATTTGATTGCTGCAAATAATATATTTCTAGATGCTTACTGAGAATCTTATAAGGGTCTCTCTGCCTTTAAAATTCAGAAGCAAAAGTTGCCTCCAATTTTGTAAGCCTTCCTGATCTCTGAACTTTCTTCCCCCACACTTTTTTTTTACAATATTTACTTGAAAAATAAAACAATTCTTATCTGAACTTGCATATTTTTGTAATCTCTTGTTGACAGTAGCCAATATAAGTTAATAAAGGCTACCGAAGCCTACAACCTCACAAAAATTTCTCCTCTATATTTAGGTTCATTGACATGTTGCCTGTTCAAAGTTATCACACGCAAAACTTCCCCAAAGCATCACAAAGTTTTCCTGCTTTCTACCTTCACTTAGCTTTTCTTGTATCTCAGTTGTTAAGATATGGCAGTGAACTTGAGATTTGCTACATGGCAACAACCTATTATTAATTTTTGTAATAGTTACAATAACATTACTGACTAGAATAAGCACATCTGAATTGCCAATAATTTGATACAATATGTTTATTGTAAGTGTGGATAATCCGTTGTTCCAAGTTAAGGAGAAGATGTCCTGGCATGGACTCGAATGACACAATACCACACAGAAGACATGATCAGGGATATCCTGAGGACTGACATCTGCCCACGAGAAGAACGAAGGCAGTGTTTGGAGAATCTTCCTCTTTACTGCTTTAAGGTGGCAAATTTCACGGTTTTTCCCCCATTTTATTGATATTTCTAAGTGCAAAATTTAAGGTTTACAATGAAGTTGAGCATTTTGTGCACATATGTATCTTGTCAAGGTGACAAGGACTTTCCCACTCTCCTTTTGTCCCTCCCCCGACCCACCCCTCTCTCCCTCCCAGCCCTACCCCCCTATTTCACTTTGTCTTTCTTCTTAAGTTCCAAAGGAGTTGTGATCTGGGTCTCTCATATCAGAGAGACCATTCAATGTTTCACCTTCTGCTTCTGACTCACTTCACTAAGCGTGATGTTCTCAAGTTTCTTCCATTTGCAATCGAACACTATGCATCTATAAAGTCCAACAGCGTGGAAACTTTTGTAAACTTCACGTTTTGCAGATTCTCTTTGCAAGAAGAGGATACACGCCTGACCCAGAAGAACATGGAGAAATATAACCACTGCACAGATAGTTAATTTCTGGCAATAATATTATACAATGCAATAGAATAAATATTATCATCAGGAAACCAGACATTACTGCTACACAAACACCATTATCATACGTTTTGTTCTCTGTGATTGCCATCTCTTTCTGCCTGTCTATTCTGATGTGATTTTTATTTAATATAGCACCCATTCACTCTGTCCTCCCTGTTTTCCCAGGTTAGCATCCTATGACTAAATTGTGATTTATTTACTTATCATCTTACATGAATCACTTAGGGAGCTCCAGTGAATATTAAAATCAAAATCCAATTACACTCTCTAGGTTAAGAACTCAGACACAACATGTAGTTAAATCTTGCCAGGTCATTCTAATGCCTGCCAGAGTCGAGGACCTCTACTCAGTCTGTGTGGGAAGCCAGAACTTGTGTATTTATACGCCTCTTGAATGGACCATGAAGAAGTTGGCACACTGTTACCTGATGTTCGTTAGTGGTTTCCACTCACTCTGCTGCTTAGCTTCCTGAAACGGCCCTTGTTATCTATTGGAGCCAGCTGAAAAGTGAATGTGGAGGCTCCCGAAGAACAGTTATGACTTTGGGGCTACGTATGAGGATGCAGGTTGAATGTGTCATTTGGGGGAGCTGGTTTGAAAGCCTGGAAGTTGTTTTATCAGGTTAGAGATTCTTTATATAACAGGATACAACTCAGTGATGATAGATGAAATGAAGAATATTTTGTTGTTGTTTATGCCAAATAAAAGACGGTTGGCACTGAAGACAAAATAAGAGGCTGTGTCCAAGTGTCAGGGAGCTGTCAGATAGGACAGACTGTGAATGGCAGTAGGAGTGAGGCTAGCAAGTTCTCTAATATTCCCCATAGCCTCGCCAATTTGAAAAACTCTATGGGGCCCCAGGCACACAGGTTTTCACCAGGTAACTGATACCTCGCCCTAGGGCAATTAGGGAGGTATATAGTGTACTTGGAGTACATGGGTCCAAGAAGGAAAGTAGATTTTGTGACATGCTGAAAGAAGGAGTTGTGACCAGCTTCCAGCCAGGTCCTCAAAACAGGGCAAGACACCATTTAAAAAAATGCTATATTACAAAATGACTACAATGGCTATTCAATGTCTAGACGTCAGTTCTTGTTTTAATTATTTGGAATATTTTAGTGGCCTGAATGGTAGAAAAGACTCCAAGAGAATATGACATATTATGTTCTAAATAATATAGAAAATATTCTATTAAGAATGTAAGATAGGGAAAAGCAAACACTTGTACAAGAACCTTTTCAAAGTGAAGTCACCAACTTTCCCATTTATACAGCAATAGCCAAGAGAACTGACCTGAAATTTCCAGAGTCTATAAAACTTGATGTAGCTGTAAATTATCCTGAAGTATAACTTGTAATGTTTTCAAGACAGTAGTATTTTGGTATACTCCTTAGGTCACATTGACAGGTCCAGCAGTTCCACTCTTGGGGGATATGAACTGGTAATTTAGTAAGGTACATGTAAGAATTAGTGGTATTTGTTTGAAACTAAGTTGTGGTAGCTCTACTCAGAGACCTGAGGCAGTATACTATGGTGGAAAGATAAAGACATGGAAGAAAATAAGGTGCTGAAGACTGAGATGTCCAGTCTGCAAGAGCTCATGAAATGGACCACTATAAGGTACGTGCCTCCTCAGGAAAGCGATAATCATCATAATTTTTAGAGCAGCACAAAATAGTAGTACCTTCCATGAGCTTCTTTTGTAAGCATGCCAATATGGGCGTGCAAATTTTAGCTTAAAGCAAGAAGTATACCAGACTGAAGCTGAGAGAGAATTCAAGAAACGTAACAGAATCTTTAACATCAAAGAAAGGAAAGCAAAAAATGTTTGGCGTCCTGTTTTTTTTTTTTTCAGGGCCATAGGTGTTTCTGGGCAGGGTTCTAAGTGTGAGAGGTGAGGCAATCTTCAGGGCAGGGGCAAAACCATCCTCAGCGGTAGTGTCATGAGCTGAGCGGTTGTTGGAGATGTGGAAGTAGGATGTGCTTCCAGATGGATGCCTACTCAGGGCAATGTGGGTCATAATTTTTGGCTCTGGAGAGTTAAAATAGGGCTGAATCACTTGAAGAATATGAGTGCAACACTGTCTGGGAGCCGGACTTAGACCATCTTTAAAGCCAAGTACATCTTTACATGTAGTCATCTAGTAAAACTGATACCAGCCTTTGGTACTGTGCCATGGAGGTAGACTAAAGCACCAACGCTGAGCAACACAATGTAAACTTCAGTTACAAGAGTCCAAATCTAGAAGCTCCCAACAGTTCAAGGTTTTTCCCACGTAAGCCCTAACGATGCTTCTGTGGAAATCAATTTTAAATCACATAGCCTGATTTGATTCACGTTGTTAATAAGATGTCAAGTTTTTCACACTGTCTGTTGGAATACTAGCATTAGTTTATAGGCAGGCACTCTGATTTAGTCAATTATCATCTGTCCTTTCTTGTAAATATTGATAGCTGGTGAGGTCATTGGGTCATGGAGCCTGCATTAGCTACACAGGATGGCTCTCAGTATTCCCCATGTTTTACTGAAACAATAGTTTGTTTGGAGGGGCCAGGCCTTGAGGTCACAGTGCAAAGATGGCACTGAAACCAAGAATAACAGAACAAATAAACAACAGAATATGGTGTAGTCACATGGAATAATCTTTGTTGTCTGATATTAATTTTCCTTACCAAACAAAATTTTATGATTTTATTATTATTGGATATGATATTTGTTCCATTTTACCTCAAAATGTGATATTTATTTGCCAAAACGGGTTTTTTTCTCTCCTTTCTCAGCAGTCAAATCTATCTTTGCAAATTGCCGTAGGGTACTAATTTTAATTTGCTGGAAGAGATTAGATGGAGAGACCATATTTATTCCTTATAACTTTGATAGTTATGAAATGTTTATTTTTATTTGGCAAATGATAATTGTCAGCTTGTCTTTGGTCTGTGAAAGCTAATGTTGCTGTACTTTCACACAATCTCTGCTCTCAGCTTTAGGACCACTTTGCTCTTTAGGCCACTGAGTGATGCAGAGTTGGTTGAAGGAAACTGGTTAATATACGTAAGAAGTATAATATTTCTGCTTTGTTAACATCCTCTCTGCTAAAGTCACTATTTTCAGTATTAACATGGTGTATAAATATCTTCATGTTTGTTACTCATTCAGAGAAACCTAGCTATTTATCTCTTACCCAATTATCTTGTTACCAATTTTCCATCATATTTCTTCCAAATCTCTGACAATCTAGCCAAACCACTGGCAACACTCCATGAAATGGAACCTAATTATCTATATGTATGTATCTGAGCATTTCCCTCCCAAGCGAAATGGACAACCAGATGCCTTACTTAAAATCCTAGAAGGATTCCTCTTCACTGCTGCCATTCAGAGCTATTGCAGAAAGAAAATACACTGTAGATGTAGCTGTCCAATATTGAGTGGTACTTACATTCATGGGGAATATGGGCCTGAGCCATATCTTCTGTCAGCTAATCACAGAATACTCCCAATGGGGACACAAGTCCTGGCGGAGTAGAATATTGTGTAACAAGAAGGAAAACCAGGGATATTTTGGCCTCTCGCTCACAAACCACCGGCCTTAGGGCCTGCTTCACCTGGATCATATGCACACCATTTGCTATGTTCGCAGTCAACTTTCTAATTTGGTGAGTGATACAATAGTGAGTGTATGGTGCAAATCTCAGGGCACATGATAACTTGATAATCCTTGGTTCTTAGCTGCTACTAGAAACGATAGCAGGCCAGGTTTCCTAATAGTTATCTGCAGGGGATACCAAGGTTTGTTCCAAATTCCTAGGGGCTTGCATAACAATCTACAGAGGCCTGCCAACGTGTCCAAACAGCACTCTTATTTGCCACTGAAATTTCAAGCACCGCGGGCTCTGCCAAGTCATATGGCCCAAGTGGCAGAGCAGCTCATCTAATAGCCCGGAACCACAATAAAGCTTCCTCTGCTCTAGACCTCACTCAAAACTAACAACTTTCTGGAACTTTTGATAAATAGACTAAAATAACTAATCCAAAATGAGGACTATGTTGCACCTAAAACCCAAAAGACTCACTAGGAATTGTGGGATTTTGGGGGGGTGGGGGTAGCTCTAGAAAGAACAAGATGCAACAACTTTTCTATCACTTTAGAAATTATATCTCTGGGCTGGGAGGCATGTACTTTCCTAGTAAGTGCTTACCTAGCAAGTAGTTACTTTGTAAGCGCAAGGCCCTGGATTTGATTGCCTAGTACCACATCAACTGAGAGCAGTGGTACATGCTGTTCTCCCAGCATTTGGGAAGCTGGGACAGAAGGATTGCTTTGAATTTAAGGCCAGCCTGGGCTACGCATACATCATGAATTCAGGACTAGCCTGGATTATGGAATGAGACTTTGTGTCAGGACAAAAAGAAGAAGAAGAAGAAGAAGAAGAAGAAGAAGAAGAAGAAGAAGAAGAAGAAGAAGAAGAAGAAGAAGAAGAGGAGGAGGAGGAGGAGGAGGAGGAGGAGGAGGAAAAGGAAGCAAATGATAGCTTGGCCTGCCCTGTACTACCAATCCTTCAAGGCAGTCAGTCAGGTACAAAGGCAACTAAATTTATTATATTTATATTCCACCATCTGATAGGCAGATATTTTATCAGTATGTCCAGAGAAGTTGTCACTTCTTGCTCCCTAGGTCCTATAAGCATATAATTATCAGTGTAATAAACCAGTGTGATATATTGCAAGAGATATGCCAATCAAGATATTCTCAAACTGAATTATGAGATAATACTGAAGAGTTGATATTTCCACGAGGTAGAACTAGTGAAAGCTAACAGCTTATGGTGAGCTTTTTGGATAACTAGTCTGATAAACATCTGTCTCCCGGTACTTGTATCAGGAGATTAATTTGCCTAAAAATTTAGCCCACATCTAGTTAAAAAAAAAAACCTGCAGCGGCACATATTGCTTGGATAAAACTGTAGACATCCACTGTCTTAAGATCCCTCTTCATCTGACAAGGCAAAGGGGGATTTTGGAGAACTTGCCATTTACATCTTCCAAGTCCTTAGTAGTGATACCATTTGTCTAGGAATGCAATTTATTTTCTGTATTATTATTTTCCCTTGAAGTTGTAATGTTGACCATTTGATCATTCACTTCCTAAACTGTTTTTACGTTTAGGAGAATAATATGAACAGTTTGCCAAGTTCTCAGTATGACTATTTTGATTACTGTCTGAAAGAATGTCTACAGAATATTTCTGCAGGGCCATTCGACCCACTCTGAGCTGATGCACTTGAGGTAAAACTGAACTAATGACCAGATCTTCAGAAGCCTGGTAGGCCCCAGTAATATTTTAAGATTTCTGTTATTACTGTCAGCTCAGAGAAATTATATAGTAATTCCTAAAAAAATCTGATTATTTTTATTACCCTATTATCTTGGTAGAAGGTTCTAGGTTTCTTTTGAGAGAGAAAACAAGAAAATATTAACAATAAAAACTATTGGCAATGTACTAGATCCTCCCTCAAGAGCTACCCTCCTTTTCTTTTGAGGGCTTTGAAACTTGTGTCAAGCCCAAGTTGAAAAATTGATTGAGGAGCTAGGACTCTATTTTTATCTTTTGTTTCTATTTTTATCTATTTAATCTTTTGTTCCTTTAACTTAGAACCTTACTTCTTAATCAAAACAAATAAGAATTTAGTAGAGTTTTTACCAATTTCACTTCTAAGCACATCTTGTTCACCTAGCCAAGGCAAGTAACTTTACTTGAGTTGGACTAATTGTCATTTTTGACTCTGCTTATAGAAATCACAACCACCTTGCTGTGGGCTACAGAATATTGCCACTTGTCCATAGCCATCTGGGATCCAATTATTTCTCTTTTGCATTTAGGTTTCTCAATTCAGTGAATGTAGGCCCATAGTAATTTCTCTTCTATGAAAAAGAGAAATTATAGAACTTTTCAAAGATGTTGGAGTTATTCTAATAAATTTATGTCTCACAGTATTGATGAGATTGTTTTCTAAACCTTTCCAGTATAAATAAATAAGCCTTAAATAGAAGATTCACTTTATCATTGCTTTCCTAGGCTTTTGAGCACTCTTCAATATATTAAATTAAATCAGGTCTTTCAAGGCTAACATGCTCACTCTGAACTATACTTTTAGTCCATGCTTTAGCCAACAGACCAAAATATTACAGCTATTTTTTGTCATGCTGTCATATTAACTACAGAGTTTCTTCTTAGTGAACTCATATTAAAATAATCAAGCATGGTTCAGCTTCTAAGTCTTCTCCACTATCATCCTGAACTTTTAATATTTATTTCCTCATAAGTAGAAGCAATGGGCCGAAAGCTTCATATCTGTACTTGCAAATGGTATATTTAGAGATGGGGTCCTTGTGAAATCACTGGATTAGGTCATTAGATGAGGCTGCCATCATGTAACTAATGGCCTTCCAATACGACAAATAGAAAAAAAAATGTGTCTCTCAGTGGGTATATATTAAAGAATGCAATATTTAGCCGCAATATAAAGGCATTCGTCTAAGAATTAGGACCTGAGATCGTGGCCCAAATACTGATATTGTCCAATAAACACAGCCAAGGATCTTTGGAAAAAATGGCTGATCATAGGAATAGGGAAGAAAATAAGAACTAGAAAACTACACACACAAACATAGAGAGAGAGAGAGAGAAAGAGAGAGAGAGAGAGAGAGAGAGAGAGAGAGAGAGAGAGAAGTTAAAAGTATTGGTATATGCTTACAATCCCAGCACTTGGGAGTCTGAGACAGGAGAATTGCAAGTTTGAGCTCAGCCTGGAAAATTCATAAATATCCTGTCTCAAAATTAAAAGTATAAAAAAGAGGCTAAAGGTTTAGCTTTCTGATAAGGCCCTAATCTCCAGTTTAAGAAAGAAAGAAAGAAAGAAAGAAAGAAAGAAAGAAAGAAAGAAAGAAGAAAGAAAGAAAGAAAGGAAGAAAGAAAGGAAGGAAGGAAGAGTAAATAACATGAGGAAATACTAAAAAAGTGAATACAGCATCCTATAAAAGAAAATCAAAATAAACATTAGTTAATAATGATTTATCAACATTGATTTATTTATTATCACCATGTATCATATTCAAGTTGAATATTAAGATTGAGACTAAGATTGATTTAAAAATTTGGGGTAAATATGTGCTAATTGTCTAGAATCTCAATATTTCCTCAATCTAAAAATGTTCTAAAAATTCAATTGTTTAAAAGGGCATATTCAGTCAGGTGGGATATTTTGCATATTGGGTTTAGTTTTGTTTTTCAGGAAGTTCTCATTACCAAGGTGTATTTTCTCTGAAATATTTCCCCTTGACTATGTGGCTCTTGAAGCAGTAGCATGGTGTTATTAAAAGCACAGATTCTGGTAACCTAGCTTAGACAATTAAAATGGCAAGTATTAATATTGAAACAATCTATGTTTTAAAAAGCCCATTAAATAATTTTAGTATGTGCTAAAATTTGAGAATTGCTGCCATCTAATATTCTGCATGCCTTAAAACGTAGATAACCTTAAAAATGACATAATCACTGACATGTTCAACCTTTTTTCACTTAAATATTCAAAGATAAATATTTATTGCAATAATAATTACCCACAAACTTGATAATCGTGATTCCATATTATAATAGATGTCAGGAAAGTTTTGATCATAAAATTGCAAGGTACATGTTGGAACTTATTTGTGATTCAGGAACACTGAGTCAAGAAGATTAACTCAGTCAAGGTTGCAGAAACTTGGTTGAGATCACAAGTATTTAAAAACATTCATAAATATAAAATAGCATTTTCTACTCTACCAATTCCTCCCATGAAAACAAATTAATGAAAAATATTTTGTTGAACACCTAACATAAACAAAAATCAATATGTTAGAAGAGAGCGCGAAATGTGGAGTCAGCAGACCAGTGTTCCCAGGACACCTGTTGGCTCATGAATTTTCTTATGATTTTTTTTTTTACTTTAAAGCCACTGTATCTCAATTTTCCTGGTTTTGAAATAAACCTATTATTCACTTATGTAGAAGTTTCTCATGAATATTACGTTATTGTATGTGGAAGGATTTTAAAGATTAAAGAGGGCACAAGTGAAAAGCTGCTGTTTCGGAAGGTTACACCAGTTTTCATTATAACCTGGGTGATGGTACTCCATTGCCAGGGTTCTAGGCTTAAATTTCTTCCCAAGTTCAGAGTCAGCAAGTACAAACAGAGAACAAAAACAAAAGAAGAAAAAGTGCATATCAAGTGTCTTTGCCTTCTACTTCATATGTTTTTTCTCACATAGTGGGTATGTTTGTTATGTTACACAAATTCAGATGACTAGAAAATCCAAAAATCTCAAATAAGGTACTAAGCTATCATATTTCTCTGTAACCTGGAGGGTGAAAAAAGATATATTAGTGTTTGACATAGATTTATTTTTTTAAGTCAACTTAGATACAGATGTAATGCATTTCTTGTGGTATTAAAAGCAGGGTAATATTTTATAATGCATGATCTGGATAGGTGTATGAGTAAATGGAGTAATTGCAAACCAATCATCTTAATTAATGCAAAGGCAAAAAACACTCAATAATAAAGATCAGAATTGATCCTATGTAAATTGATTTGGTGACTTACATAAGATTCCTAGTCAAGAACCAGTGAAAAATACAAGCCAGTATTTCAACCTCCTAAATGTAAATTTAAGCATGTGAATCACACCGGGCTTTTAATATCTTTGATTCAATTGTTCAATAGAATGAGCTTAAAAGAGATTATCATAGCTTTTGAAGTCATTCGCTGTTAAGCAAGAGAAAACAATGACTGTGTTTAACTTGTAATTTAACCAAGGTAGGTTATAGTTTGCTTCAAAGATACATTGTCAAAATTATCTAGACATAATCCATTTACCATAATCATTGAAAAACATATTTGAAAAGTGTGATAGTCATGATATCTTTCAGGAGACATAACTATTAGATGCAATGTAGAGAGGTGATTTATGATACATATTAGTAGTTCCTCCACTGTGAAAGCTGGTAAAGAATTCTGTGGAACTTTTTGTTCAGACTGGAAAGACACTATGGGCCAGAAGATAGAAAGAATATTTGGTCAGAACCAAGGAAAATCAGTAAAAATCTAGCAGCTAAAAGAAAAACACTGCAATCCACAAGCACAAAACAAAATGGCACTGGCTTTCCATGGCTTGCAACTTCATCGATGTATGTGTAAGAAGAAGCTGGTGATCTCACCACAGAAGGGCTTGCTCACCACACTAAGGATTCACA